>JANIJG010013586.1:0-31192 GCA_024611175.1 Megaceryle torquata | reverse complement strand
TTTCCCTTTTTTCCCTTTTTTCCCTTTTTTCCCTTTTTTCCCTTTTTTTCCCTTTTTTTCCCTTTTTTCCCTTTTTTTCCCTTTTCCCTTTTTTTCCCTTTTCCCCCCTTTTCTTCTTTCTTTCCCCCTTTTCTTCTTTCTTTCCCCCTTTTCTTCTTTCCCCCTTTTTTCCTTTTTTTTTCCTTTTTTCCCCTTTTTATTTCCTTTTTTTTCCCTGTTTTTTCCTTTTTTTTTTTTTTTTCTTCTTTTAAGCCCTGACATTCTTTTCAAGAACTACATGGTGTAGAAAAGCTGCTTTAGTCAAAAAAAGCTGCTCAGTTCAAAGTGTGTTGTGATCAGAGGTCCAGGGTTTGGAGGCCACTGCATCCTCTGCTGCTGGGAGCACAAGGTTGGCAGCTTTGATAACATCACCCTTTCTTGCAAGGGGCCAAAAAGGCAAAATGCTGCCAAGGTTGGGAGGAGATGGGGGGCAACGCACTCGTGCCCATTTTGCTCAGTCGCTGTCACCCTTGGTGATACACAGAGATAAAAACACCTCTGCTGCAAACACTCCTTTGTAAGGAAGGTTTTGATTTTAGTTAATTCCCTGATGACTGTTTGCATTGAGGTCTCCCAGGGGACACAGCTTCCTCATATATATGTTGGGCTAATTACCCATGGGGAAAAAACACTTAGAAAACTAATTAGGCATTTTTTCCTGCTAGGAAATAAACTCTTGTTTGGTAAGAGCCAGGAGTTCTCACCAAGTAAATCCTCAGTAGGATCTGCATGTACTGAGATTTTGAAATTAACAACAATTAAAACATCAATGTGGGATTTTTATTTTATGTATTATGATGGAAAAGGTATTATTTTAACACCTGTACTAAGGTAGCCAATAGAGAGTAAAACAAATGTGGCCAGGCTACACCAAACTTATTATTCTGCAGGGTACATACCTGAGCTTTAGTCTGTGAATAAATCCTGTCTGGTGATTTGCCCCAATGCGGATCTTGGCAGCCCCAGAGCTGTATGTAGATCATCTGTTAAACTACAGCAGATGTTCTTCTGAGAGGATGGAAGACGATCCTTCTGCAGGGAGGCCAGGCTTGCTGGGTGTTGACCGGGAATTACTGGAGGGCTGGAAGTGAAAGTTACATATTGTATTTTGATGAGCCAGTTGTAAAATGTGTGCTAGGACATGCCACATACATCAAAACTAAGCTGTTGCTTACCTGGTTCTAAACATAATAATCTTTTCACTGCTTTCATAGGACACCAGAGTCCTGAGAAGCACCTCGCTCCATCTATCGATGCATACCAAAAGTCAATGCCCTTGGAGGCCTGATGTGAAGTTACTCAGATTGTCACCCACTCTCATGAGTAGCTGTGCCTGTCAGGTAAGTAAGGTTGAGCAAAAGTGCTAAAATAGAGCATGCTTTATGTCACAAAACAGCATTTCATAAAGTGTTTAGCACAACTCTGTATGGGTTGCTCACGGAGCTGGGAAATGTGATAGTTCGTGCTCTAGGCAAAGTGATTCAAAAGTCTGAGGATGAATAAAAATAGCTCTTGAAAATAAATCAGGGAGTGTGCTGGGGAGGTGGCAGAGATCATCGCTTTCAGCTGGTTCATTCAGCTCTTTCCTCTCCAAGGGCTGGAAAGGCTGGGGGTTTAATTCTCCCTTTGACTAGTTCGAGGTTAAAGAAAAGGATTCACACGCCTGATTTCTGCTCTGGCCGATGGAGCTGTGCTCGCAGCAAACTCCCTCTGCATTCCTGGGAAAATGGGGTCACTTGTGCCCAGTCCCACAGCCAAGCACACCAGCTGAACTGGTGCCTGTACAGCCCTCAGGCTGGCTGTGCTGGGGAAATAACAACCTTAAAAAGTCGATGCTGTGCTTAAAGTTAATTTCAGTCCTGATGTGTCACTTTTGCTGCTGTCTTGTGCCTGCTCTCAAGGAGTTCAGTACCTCAGCTGGTCGTCTCAAACTTGGAAGAGTTTTCCAGGCAGGCTGACCAAAATCTGAGGATCTAACACTGCCTCTACCCCAAAATAAGTAAATAAAAGGAAGCTTGTCTCACATGGTGCTGATTAAAATGTGAACTACAGAAGGCAGATTAAGGAAGCAGCTTTCAGGCTGCAAAGTCTATTACCTGAGAAGGAGCTTGATCATTGCAGCACAGAGCTGAGATTTCTGGATGCCCAGCACATCTTGAGACAGCCCTGCCTTTGGAGAGCCCAGGCCCTCCTGCAGAAGGTAAGAGCACCAAGCTCTGGGTCCTTTGATTGCAGAGGGAGCTGATGTCTCTGCAGTCACCTTCTTGCTGAGTGATAGAAGTGTGACTACGTTAGTAACTAACTCTTTTGGGGTAAAGGGAGGCAATTTTAGATGATTTTTCTGATCTCCCAAATGCAGCACTTGTCTAGGGAGGAGGAGGCTTTGCAGGTATGGGACAGGTGGCCCTGCCTGCCAGTGACACTGTGGCCAACGTTCACTTCTGATCCTGGCTACTGAATGTCTGATACCAGGCTTGGTTTGGTATTAAGGCTCCAGATACAGGGGTTTATTTCCCAAAGCGTATTGTTTGTCACAAACCTCTGTGGGTTTTCTTTTTCAAGCTGGTTTGAGACTATCCTGACAGCAGAGTGAATCCTTGCCTCAGGTGGAGCCAGTGCTGACTCACTGCTGTTAAGTCTGAATTCCCTGAAAACTTGAAATATTCTGAAAGTCTCATTTGCATGTAAGGATAACAACTTTCCATGTGGTGATGTAAAAATCTCTAACTGTGTCACTTCATCTTGGGGCCTCTGTTTTTTCAATTCTCATTGATTTCAGTGCCTTAAAAAAAAAAAAAAAAAAAAAAGAGAAAAAAAGAAAGAAAAGAGTAAAGTGCTGTTTGTAGAGAGCTGTTCCTGGCACACTTCCACAAAGTGTGCATCACAGGCATTCAGAAAAACTAGAGCACTGGGGCCAAGGCTCAGGAGACCTAGTTTCTACTTATGACAGTGATGTTTGTTTTGAGCAAGACCTGCCAGCTGCTTCCTCCTATACTAGAATTTACCCATCTCTAAAATGAATGTGATGGATAAAAGTAGGAAGCTTTGAACTGACTTGGGGAGCGTGCAAAAAATGCAGTTTTGAGGTGGCACAGTTCTTTAAATCACTGTTATAGAAGGAGTATCTACTTTAAAGATCATCTGCAGTAAACTGAGCAGAGTTGAGCCAGAGGGAAGTGTCCTAAGTTACTATTTTAACTCCTAGTTTTATTCAGCAGGGAAATTTTATACTGCAAATCTTCTGGACATGCAAATAAAAGAATCCAGGTATCTTTTTTTTTTCTTCTTCTTTTTGAATCCATTTATGGGGGTAGGACCATCTCAGCATTCTTCCTTCCTTTACAGGGTGGGTAATGAGAGGGTCATATCAAAGCTGACTGCTGGCAGGAGTGATTCTGATCTACATCCCTCTGCAGCTTGAGATAATGCCTCTGGTATTTGGAGACTCCAAAATGCAAAAAGCAGCACTCATGGGGAGCCTGATCTCAGACACCCATTTCTTTTATCAGTAGCTGGGAGTCATGAATGGCACAAAGGACCGGTCACTGCACAATGTGCTGCTGCTCCAAGGCACATGGTTGTAGGTGCTATGTTTGGTCCTATGGCTCTGGCACAGTCTTAAAGACTTCTTGGATTTCTGAGGTCAACGGAGCATTCAGTGCAAATTCACAGGATACCATTAGACTTAGATTCCCATCTTCATGAATTTGCAAAACACAAAGCTTCACTGAGCGCTCTCCAGAAGCTTTCAGAGCTGGGAACAGAAGAAACCAAGAGAAATTCCAGCAAAGAAGGCGGTAACTGATTCTAGCTCCAGATAACAGCTGTTATCAGAGAAGCTCGTAAATCCACCCAATTTAAACAGCTTGTCAGGCAGTATCCCGTTCTGCATTGTGTGTCCCCTCAAGGGATCTGCAGCTGCTTGTTCTGTGCACCGACTTCCATTCTGTCTTTTGGGTTCTCAAACGTCACTGCTTCCTGGAAAATGTCGGGGGGGGGTGGGGTTGCTAGTTCTGAGTGTCTGTGTGACCTGAGGGAGAAGGAGAAGAACATGTTACTGTTCCAACAAACAGACCCAAATGACCATTTGGTTGTCACTTGGGTGGCTGGGAAGCATGCTCCTGAGGAACGCAACATACACTGGGAGTGCCAGAAGTATGGAGGTTATTCAAATGTTGACTTTGGGATCTTAGTTTCTAATCTGAATTGTCTGTTGGAGTACAAAAATTGGGACGCAGCACCAGCATCTCTCTGGGACCTGGAACGAGTCACCTAATTACACCCGTGCTCCCTGAAGCATGAGCACAGGGATGGCATCACCTTCGCTACCTCGCTGTCACCCTTTTGGTGGCAGCACTGCGGTTGCAGAGCTCCCCCGTGACTTGGTGGATGAAGATTCCTTGAGGAGGAGACCACACCACGGTGACCTTAATGCCTCAAGCATTTGTTTTGAGGTATTGTTGCTTAATAAAAAAAATGAGGCAGACCTTGGAGAGAAAATTTACATTTACAGTTTGGAAAAACAAAAAACAAAAACCCAAACCACCACTCTCCTATGGAAAACTATGGATTTGTTGATGAAAAATGATGTAGATGGGAGAAGATGAGCATCCCTGGCAAGTAGTTGGTCCCAAGAACAGTGTTAGGCTGAGTCTCATGTGCTCCAAGTGAGCACTGCCCTGAGTTCTTTCTCCCCATGGGGGCAATCACAGCCCAGTGTGCCCTTTCCAGCCAGCAGTGCTGGCTTCATCTGCCCCGTCTGGCAGCGGTTAATCTTGAAGTTGTTCTTCCCCATCTGCTCGTTAGAAATGACTTGAGCAGCAAGAGCGTAATCACTTTCACTAAACACATGTCTGGAATCCTTTTGATGCAGTCCAAGACCTGGGACAGCTTCCTCTGGTCACTCTCCCGAGGCCTGGCTGCCTCCAGGACAGACCTGACTGGCTGATTCCCACCCTAGGGAAATTTCAGAAGCAATTTTATTTGTTCCAGTTGGTTTTAATTGAACATCTGGGTTAATAACAGGGAGATTCCCCAGCCTGGCATCAGAGTCAGGAAGGAAAAGGAGTCATTTTGGAGTCCTTCCTTAATCCCAGCTTCTTTGTTAAAAATGTCAGTGTTATTTAATTGACTGTTAAATCCTAATCACATGAGCACCCTCCCTGGGTGTAATCTCCTGTGATAAATTGCCCCTTACGTGTCCGAGGCACTTTCTGGTCTCCAGCCTTTGCAAGGCTGAGTGTGCTCTGTGATTACAGCTGATTTTTTGGAGAGGGAACACGGGAGGAATGGATCTTATTTCAGTTTAACTTGATTTATAAAGACATTTGACTCCAGAATTGGATTAAAATACCATTCTCCAGTCTGCTTGAAGTCTTTGGAGATGTAGCTACTTTTTTCATGCTTTTCAGCAAACATTTACAGGGTCTAGGTCTTATCAGATGAAGATGATGTGGGTACAGGCAGCCCTTAGGGGGGAGCAAAGAGACAATTGCACAAGGTCTCATCTCACAGGCAGGAGAGAAGGAAAGAAATGGGCTAGTTAGGGCTAAGTAGGAGACAGTTATCTGTTGGAAGTGGCCTGCACACGGTCAGATCTCTATGGTCAGGGATGAGAACTTGAAGGTGGAGATGGTAACTAGTTATGAAGAAGAAACTGAGCAGGTAAGAGAAGGATGGGAAGAAAGACCTGTAAGTTTCCAAGAAAACCTTTCTTGTCCTACAGTCATCTAATTTTTCCTCATCTGATTTTGGTCATTCTCTCCCCTCAGAGATTTCACCCTGTCTTGAGGTCTCTGAAAGATGCCAGAACCAGAAGGACAAGCCAGGGTCAGCAAGGTGCTGACATCCCTGAGGAGCACAGGTACTTGCATGAGGTGAGCGTGTAGGGGGCAGTAAGTGACTTCTGGGATGCTCGTGACTCCACTGGCACTATGCTCCCCAAACCTTGGCAGTTGGGAAGGTGGCAGCATCTGCGAGCTGCACACCAGAAAGGTCTGATCTCAGACCTCCACACCTGGAAGAGGGTCAGAATTCATTGGCTCTCAGATGCACATTTCCATCCCACCGCGGAGCCGCGTACATTCATGCCCAGCTGAGAGGGCAGGTTTAGCTTTGCTCACACAGTCTCCATTCAGAGATTCCTCACCTGATGTTTTCCTAACTCTCAGGGCAGCAGCAAAACAGGAAAGAACTCCTCCTTCTGGGAAGGTGGTGGTGTGCAGCAGCAACCTAGAGGTTCACTGGGAGCAAGGCCAAGAAACCAAAGTTCCGCAGCAGGAGAGGAGCAGCCCAGTGGGAAGCAGCTTGCAGCATGGACACGGAGTAGGTAGGACAAGGAGTCTGGCCCAGACTGGCTGCACCTGGAAGCCAGATGCAGACAACTGCATCTGGCAGAGGCATGGTCTGGAGTGACTGTCCACGGCATCAGACATCTGTTTGCCTTCTGCAATGCAAGGTTTGCACAGAGACCAGCTTGTTGAGTGCTGTTTTCCCTGAAGTTTTAAAGCCATGGCACTGAAATGGCAGGGTGTGTTGTGGTGGGCTCAGGAAACACAGCCCGGCTGAGTTGCTGGCCTCCGTCCAACGTGCCCTGTTCCCAGGCGTGCTGCCTGTGTCCAGGCAGCAGCAGCTGTGACAGGACCTGCTGTCCCTCCACACTCGCAGCACGTCCTTTGGCATGGTCCTGCTGATAACAGCGTGTTCCCTCAGCCCCTTGCAGGCACATCACAGGCCATCCCGTTTTATCCAAATCCCATTTCCCTTCCCAGTCCTGAATCATTGCCAGGCTACTGTTAGTGCCTGTGTGTCAGTACCAAAGCAATGCTTGATAATATCCCTTCTTCTCCTCAGCTTTCTCCCAGCTCCCTTCAAGTCCAAAATAATTTGTACTTTCTTAAGACCCCAAAGATGGTACAAAACAAATGTACCAACATGAAGGTAAGCGCTTTAAGCAGTAAAATCTAGAGGGTTTGGTTTGGGTTTGTTTTGTTTTTTTTTTTTAATAATAACAGGACCCTAAAGGGAGAGAGACTGAGAAAGGACGAGCAAATTAAATGGGATGCTATGTATGTTCTGGCCAGGAGCCAAAGGCCCTCTGGGCCAGGTTTGGATAAAATAGGGCTTAATTTCTGGTGTGAGAAACCGCTAGAGTGAATCTGTAGCAAACAAAGGCCAATTCACAAAAGGCCATAGGCCCTGGATGGAGGAGGAGAGGGCAGCCTGCCAGGTCTGCCAGCTCCTGTCGTTCCGTCGTGTCTTGCCATATCAGATGTTTTACTTGCAGCTTCCTTTTCTGCCTGCATTTTATTTTATTTTATTACAAATAAAACCCCCTACATTTCTCCTGATGAAGTCTGTAGGGAAAAAACTTGAAGTACACCCTAAAGATGGTCCAGAAACCAAAAGGTGGATGAAAACCACCAGAGTTCATTAACAATGAAAATGAAATTGAGATTCTTAAACAAGACTCAAGGAGAGGAGGTTGTTGGTTTTGTTGGGTTTTGTTTTTAATGTTTGGGCTGGGCAGTGTGAAATGCTTTCTTGGACCATGAACAACTGCTTACATTTGAAAAGAACCGCTGCGTCAGCCGTCCTCGCGGGTTCATCGCTCAGCAGCAGCATTATCTCCCTGGAGAGCTTCCAGTGTGAGATCCCCCAGAACCAGTGATGCTCACCACTGCCCTCTTCCAGACCATCAAAAATTCTCCTCTGAAGATCAGGGTGAGGGTCAGAGAGATGACATAAAGCCAACTATGGTCACAGAGTAGTACAAACCTACCAAGGGAATTCTCTCTGTAATGGGAATCTTGCTGGATTCTTAAAAGGAGGTCAGTCCACTTTGTCCCTTGGGAGGGCTCCAAAGAGCACGTACCAGGACCTGGGGCACTTCCACCGTGGCCCACAGTGCAGGTGGTACTGACGGGCACCGATCGTGTTCATGCCCGTGATGTTCTCTGATTCTTTCCAATAACCAGAGCAGAGAAAATAGCTTGTTCTGAAAAATCTAAAGCATTTCTATCAGTCGCATGGTGTGCTTAATGCTCATGATAATTAAACAGTTGGATGGTAGAATACAGTTTTTTAATCTATTTTTTAATTGTTGCCATGTTGGCAGCGTGTTTGGTCATCAGCTCTCTGACAACCAGGAATTTACTGCAGTTACAGAAACTAAGGGCACTCTGTGCAGAGAACGCAGCCTTAGAGTCACCCTCAAGAAGGCTGTTGGGGATGGACACAGGAATGGTTCCCCCAGGGTCATCCCTGTGTTTTCCCATGATATTATCTGATTTTTGAGGCTAGCTGCGGACTCAGGAATTCTGCCCACGCACATTTCTTCTGGCTGTTGTAGGTCCCTAGATGACAGTAGGTCAGCCCACCCAGGGCAGCCTGTGGCCATTTACCAGCCCAAGCCAACTTCAGTTCATTCCTGATTTTGATTTTGCAAACACCATTATGGGAGTGTAGGGAACACAACTTTTCAGTCACCATTTCCACTTTGGGCTTACCTCAGGCAACCGTGACTTGTGCTTTCATAGTAAGCTTTGTGGTTGAACACAAGCAGGTGTGAGGTGCATCTGTGGAGCAGTTTTGGCTGGTCTAAGGTTCAGTCCCAACAGAGGCACTTCTAGAAACTGACGCTTGAGTTGCTGCCTCTTAATTGACCAAATCAATTAAGTTTTATAGCAGAGATTGGGCTAAGGTGCTGAGATGTCGTGATGTAGTTGGTTGAGAGGAAGTTAGGGGAGTTTCCATCCAACGTCCCTTTATGTCACTGAAGCCTTCAAGCCCCACCCCAAAAGCAGAAAGGCCCTATATAAGGTGGGAAGGCGAGGGATGAAATAACTCACTGCTGTTTGCTTGTGGTGGGAATCCAATGGCTCCATCTCCTCTGCGAAGGAGGGGTGCTGCTGGCCACAGGCACACACAGACTTCTGCATGCCCAAGGCACCAGCTCCTGTGAAAGCCAGTCTCATAGCGTTGGTGACAGATGCATTACGTTACCTTCCAAGACAAATGTACTGGGAGTGACTGATGGGCCAGAAGCCCTGTCCCAGTCTCCTGGTGCCATGTACAGCTGTCCCTTACTGGGGGAAGGGAGCCACAGCTACCATGTGCTTGGCCACACACTGCTCCTTCCAGCCTGCCCATGTCTGGAGACCAGCCCTGGCACCGCTGAGGACCTCTCTATAGGCACTGCCTGCCTGGAGGTGGCCAGATGCTGCTTTTCCACTGCATTACACAGGCTCGACGTGACTAATGGAAGGGAAACAAGGAGCGTTTGACCCTCGTTAGTGTCATAATTTCAAGGAATACCCACCCGGTGCCTGAATAGACTTTTAGACTCACAGGGCTCTGACAAAGAGGGCTGTGTTCTGGCTGTGTATGATTAACTAAATCCTGTGTCAGATGTCCAGGCTGAATGGGAGCTGAGGACACTGTTTGCAAAGATAAAGGACATGCAACTGAACTGGCACAGGCAGTGCCACTGCAGTGGTGGGGTTTGAGTGGAGAGAGAGAGGCTGGGTCCTGGGTTTACCCTGTTTGTAGCTGGTGACACTTACAGTTCATGAAATTTGAAAAATCCCTTTGTTTGACCTCCCCCAGGCTTCCCACATGGAAAAAGGGTGTGTGGGGATGGGAGTGGACACGGCTGTGAGCCCAGTGTGCTCTCTGCTGCCTGCATCGCCCGGGCTGACTGGGGCACTGGTGAGTGAAGGAAAAGTCACTCGCCTGCATAACAGGAACAGCTCAGCTACCACCACGGTGGAGGAGAGGCAACCAGGTTCTCCTGTACAAAAAGTGTTCTCTTCCCTGTCTCCACCCTAGTGTTTTCCCACTGTTTAGACTTCCTCAGACACCACTTTTTTCCTACTCTTTCCACTCGTCTCTGTTCTTCCCAACCAAGACCACATATATCAAAATATTAAGGGGATCAGCTTCTCTTGCAGGATGAGGAGATACATGTAAGTCCCCAGGACTTGACATGCTAATTCATTTCAGCATCACCTGTCTCCTCTGCTCATCATCTAACACTGGTTTTATTACTCATAGTTTTTCAAATGGACTAAAGTAGTTGGGGCAGCTCAGTTTGACTGCAGATGCTCTTGAAGGTTGACAGAAACAACACTTAAATAGTCACATGCAGGTATGCAGAAGCATACCTTTCACTGCAGATATTGGGATAAAAATTATGTACTGTGGTGTTCCATGTTTAATTTCACCTACAGCATCTGTTTATTATATGGCAGCAGGCACTAGAAATGAATGATGCCAAAACCAGACAGAGCCTTTGCTCTTAATTGTAGGGGCTGTTTGCTCTGCTGCTGACAGACGGTGACTGGCTGTGGACTCTGACTTCACCTGATCTGTGTGTTTCTATGGTTTTGCTGCAGAGTTTGGTATGAAGGCAAGTTAGAATATCCCTGGTGTGCTATTTGTGGTGTTTTTTCTTTTCCCTCGAAGTGTTCTGAAAGATTAACTTGTGCTCAGGCAAGTGTGGTGTCTTTGAACTGAATGGAGAGATGCCTGCAGGAATTCACACCGGCTTCAGGAACTGGTCTAGGGGACACCATTCAGAAATATCAGAGCTCAAAAGCTTTTCCAGCTCCTCCTGGTATGGCTGTGTCGTAGCTGGGATGGCTATTCATGGCACAGTAGCTCAAGGGAGGAGCAAGTGTGGAGGCAAATGTGGTACAACTGCCTGTGGAGTTTATTGCCCAAATATGAGTCCTTCACACATAGAAGGAGCTCATAGACTCATAGAATGGTGGGGGTTGGAAGGGACCTCTGGAGACCATCGAGTCCAACCCTCTGCCAGAGCAGGGTCACCCAGGGCAGCCCACACAGGAACAGATCCGGGCAGGTCTGGAAAGTCTCCAGAGAAGACTCCACAACCTCTCTGGGCAGCCTGTTCCAGGCTCTGTCACTCTCACAATGAAGAATATTTTCCTCATGTTGAGGTGGAACCTCCTCACCACATCCTAGTGTGGTGTTAACACCCAGGGCATCATTTTTAAAGGGTTTACCTTGGTATAAACACACAACACAAATTACAGTAGCCAGTGGGATTAGGACAAAGTGAGATCTATGCTCAATGCTTTCTGAAAGCATCCTTAGGACCATGTATTTCATGAGGTATTTTCTCACTTGCAAGTGTTTGCGTGTCTATGTCCGCACGTGGTGACCCCCTGGTAATGAATCGTCACCGGTTTGCTAACTGCCACACCACAAAGCGGCTGCTGCGTTTGGTTTCCGAGGAACACCTTCCCTTCTGGGTGTTATTTGGTAATCCTCAGGCAAACCACCCTGACAGCTCTGATTGATTGTCCCCATTTAGAAAAATACATCTTTGTACCTAATCCTCATCACCACAGCCAGCCGGGCAGTTTCCTTATTAAAAAGATTAAATTATTATCCCATGCAAATACCACCCTCTCAGTTTTAAATGTTAGGCTGGAGTCTTCCAAGGATGGAAAATGCCAGGACTCAGGGGACACTATATCTGGAGTTTCCTGGCCAATGTGTTTAAAACTCTGTGAAATAGAGTTTCAGACAGGCTGGAGAGCTGGGCAGGGAGAAATTTAATGAAATATAACAAGGGCAAGAGTAAAGTCTGACCAGTTGGAAAGCAGTGTAGGGGAAAGGGACCTGGGGATCCTGGTGGACAGCAGGGTGGCCATCAGTCAGCAATGTGCCCTTGAGTCAGCAATGTGCCCTTGTGGCCAGGAAGGCCAATGGCATCCTGGGGTGGATTAGAAGGGGTGTGTTTAGTAGGTCAAGAGAGGCTCTCCTCCCCCTCTGCTCTGCCCTGGGGAGGCCACATCTGGAGTGTTGTGTCCAGTTCTGGGCCCCTCACTTCAAGAAGGACAGGGAGCTGCTTGAGAGAGTCCAGTGCAGAGCCACAAAGTTGATGAAGGGAGTGGAACATCTCCCTGCTGAGGAAAGGCTGAGGGAGCTGGGTCTCATTAGCATGGAGAAGAGGAGACTGAGGGGGTCATCTCATTAATGTGTATAAATATGTAAAGGGCAAGTGTCAGGAGGATGGAGCCAGGCTCTGCTCAGTGACATGCAATGACAGGACAAGGGCAACGGATGTAAGCTGGAACATGGGAGATTCCATGTAAACATAAGGAGAAACTTTTTCATGGTGAGGGTGACAGAACTGTGGCCCAGGCTGTGGAGTTGTGGAGTCTCCTTCTCTGGAGACATTCAAAACCCACCTGGACATGTTCCTGTGTGACCTGATCTAGGTGATCCTGCTCTGGCAGGGGGGTTGGACTATATGACCTTTCAAGGTCCCTTCCAAGCCCTACCCTTCTGTGACCCTGTGAAAATCCACTGTCTCATTCGCTATTTCTGTAGGTGCATTAGTGTCCCCTCCCCCAGTCCAAACTCAGCTGGTTTGTTACTCAGAAATGAAAGTGAAGCATCTTTTGGTTTGCTTTTAATTTTTTTTTTTTTTTTTTTTAATTCTGCTGGAGTCACAGGCTAATTTTAGCTATAATTTTATAGTTGACTTTGGACTATTTACAGCAGAGGGATTTTAATAGTAGGCGTTCACTGAAAACTCAAAGAACAGTCCCCAGACATGGACAAGTTAAACTCTTTGCCACTGTGCCTTACACTAATACCAACTCTTTCCCATGGATCGGTATCAGACAGAGACATGATGTAACCGAGGTGCATTTTGAGTCGGATTCTTGCTCTCTCAGCAGAGCAGACTGCTTGGCTTACGTATTTAGGAGACTTTAATGAAAACTAATTTGTACTGCAGTGAGTTTTCAAGCACCTTTGGGTTTTATCAAGCCCGCTTTGAAAGGTGCAATTACACCCCGACATACGTTTTAAATTAAGTCTTTTTGGCCGACGGGAGTCTAATGTAGAACAGATTTAAGTAGCTTGAGTTACAGTCCAAGATCCCCACGAGATTGAGTTTGGCCAGCTGAACACTTGCTAAAGGATGACTCATTTAATCTTTGTCAGTGTGGTAGATGGTGCATGTTAAACCGCACAGGCAGACGTATCTAACAGTAAACCTTTGTCCAGGGCAGCTCTTGTTTTGGGCACTGCTGTGAAACAGCCCTACCAAAGCTTGCAGGGTGGTTGCAGATGCCTGTTCTTGCAGGAGCCGTGGGGGTGGAACGCTGGGATGGCATGTTTGTTTCTGTCACTTGCTGGAACTGCTGAGCTATTGCCTGCAAGATCTGGAAAGTCAGCATGGTCTAGAGAAAGTGATTAAACAAAGATACGGGGGCCTAAGGAAATGCCCTGGTTAGCTGAGATTTATGAGCCATGGTCAGATATGTCACTTGAAACTGCCAAACAGAGGGGGATGGGCCTTGGCCCTTCCGGGATATGGTGGAGAACTGCAGGCGGTACTTTCCCACCCGTTGGGTGTCTGTGCTACAGTACAGCTGTCAGAGCAATCCTGTAGATTCAGGTGTCTAGGCTTTTCCTTGGTGTTTCTTGCCTTGTCTACTTTCCTTTAGTAAATAGCATTCTGTAGGCTTGCTTGTTTCACATCTTCAGTTTAAAAATGTATATATATAATTTCTACATACACTTGTCTTTTTCCGCACATATTTTACAGAGGTGGGGAGATGAGGTAAGATGCTGGGAGGCTGCGTGGTGTCATGGTCCCTGTGATGGCAGTGAACTGCACCCAGCTGAGGTATGGGCTGGAGAACAGACCCCCAGGTTTGATCCATAGCTGCTGATGAGGGTGGGGAGTCTACTGCTGGCATGAGGGTACCTCTGTCTATAGCAGAAAGGGACTCTGAGGGGTTGTATTTTAATAAGGCAGCATCTTTCTGCTTTGCCTGAAGTAAGAGTTGATGGCTTGAATTTTGGTGATTTCTGTTTCTGCTGGGTCTGGAAATGAAGGGTGGTCACCAGCCTCCAAAACAGCTCCCGGGGCTTCTTTTCAGAGCTAAAAAGAGCCAGTCTCCAAGTGGAAAGAAGACAAAGCAGATACTCACTAAATTCAGTGCTCTGAAGAACCAGGAGTTACCTGTAGGATTAGGATCTCTCCTGTCTCTGCATACTGCATAGATGCGAAAAGGGGGAGGATGGTGGCAGGTCCCCTGTGGCAGTTGTCCCCTTTTGCCACAGCCACGTGGTCATGCCAAGAGGTGACTGGGAAAACCAGCAGCCATGAAGCATGGAGATCACTGGAGTGCCTACTGTCTTCCTCTCAAAGAGGGGATCTTCTCCTGGTACTTTTTATCTTTAAAACAGTTTACTAGGGAAAAAATGAGTTACCGTGTCTAGAAATGGCAGGCAGGCAAATGATTTCAGAGGAGAAAAATGCTCATGAACCCCTCTGGTCCTCCCGGGCAAAGGAGTTGCCAGCCTTGATGTGGCATGTCATTTGTCAAGCTGTCACCTCAGGGCCTGGAGATCATTCTGCTGACGTTGGTTCACCCAGGAGGGAGCATAGGGCACACCTGTAACCTTTGCCTCCCCGAGCCATCTGTGGGTGTCCCCAAGGCTTGCCTCCAACTGCAAAGGCAACAAGAGGCTGTGGGGGAGGTGGGGAGGGGCTGTGGATTTGTGGGGGAGGGGGAGCGGGGCTGTGGATTTGTGGGGGCGGGGCTGTGGATTTCTGGGGATGCTCATACCTGCAGGGGTGGGAGAGGGGAACGTGCGGAGAGTGCCCTGGAGAGCCTTGGCTCCTCTGTCATAGCTAAAGGGACCATGCTCCCATTACAGCCAGCACCAGCACAGCCCACCTCAGCCCCGGTGTTAGCTGAACCCAAACCCACAGAACAGTCAATTTTGGGGAGGGATCCCTAGTGCTGGATTTGCTCATGCTGAGGGTGCTTGAGAGCTCCTTCAGAAGATTGCTGGTCACCTTCCTGGGGCACAGAGCACCTCCCAGACCTGACTTACTGCACACTCCTGTCTAAAGGCTGAGGCTGATGGGTTTTGTTCTGAATTAACTCTTCCTTCCCCCCACCAGCTAAAGACCCGTGCATATTCAGATTTTCTTTTTCATGCTAGTTTCCAGGTGTTACAGCAGCTGAGTCTGTGTGGCTTATCCTCAATCAAAGCACAAAAGGAGTGTCTGGTTCCCCGGCTGTGCACCAGCAGGACAGCTGCTCTGCAGCCCGGCGAGTGCCAGTGGGCTGCCCAGGCTTTGTGTTTGCTGAGGATGTGAGCTGCAGTACCCTAGGTAGCAGAGGCAATAGCGAGGCAGGGGATGAAAACCACACCTGGTAGGAAAAAGGAGTGGATGCCAGCTTGGTTTTGAAGCCACCGTGCCAGGCTCTGTATAGAGGGAGTTGTCTTTAAATCAGGGTAAAGGTCCGCCCAGCCAGTATGTCCCACTCTTCTTGGTTATTGTATCATTTATGTAGTACTTCAAAGGTGTCAGGGCACTCTGCAAGCAAATACCAGGGGAGAATCCACTTCCCAGAACGTCTGCAAGACCTTACAAGCATTAAATCCCTGACTCAACCTTTTTGCTGTAAGCTGGAACCCCTTCTTGCTCTGAAAAGCCTCCTGAGGTTCCTTTTTCTTCCCTTTCCTTCATCAGTTGCTTTCTTCTTATCACATACAAGTTTCTAGATGAGAGCAGATGCTGTTCTTCCTGGTGTTTAAGAAGATGCTGTTGTGTGTCAGGGAATCGAGTTCATTTCTTAGCCACTGAATATTTACAGGTATTTTATTGCTTTTTTTTTTTTAAAGTCTTGCCCCTTTTTTTATTTTTTTTCTTTCTTTTAACCTCACAGCTCAAGGAAAAGTGGAAGCTGGGTGATAGCATTTATTGCTTCAAAACAAAAGCTACAGTATTTCAGATATCAGGACTGTAACGTTTGCCGAGGATCAAAGGAACCTTTTCAAACATCATTGTTTGTTACCGTTAAGAGGTGGCAGCCACATCTTAAATAACCTTTTACATCCAAGGGAGTGATCAAGACACACTAAATCTAGCAGCGTGGGCAGGATTTCAGTTCCTTTCTGGTCAATTTGGGCAGCACAGTTCTTAGAGCTGAGCTGAGCTTTGGCCCCAGCGAGTCCCCAGGGGATGATTTGACCTTTTGTATGAATTTAGATCAGCGTTGTGACTTTTCTAAATTATGCCTGCCCGAGGTCTGGGGGTCACAGGGTTCTATCGTCA
Organism: Megaceryle torquata; assembly: GCA_024611175.1. Taxonomy (NCBI): domain Eukaryota; kingdom Metazoa; phylum Chordata; class Aves; order Coraciiformes; family Cerylidae; genus Megaceryle; species Megaceryle torquata. The sequence continues at coordinate 15,030 of JANIJG010013586.1, read as the reverse complement.
GAGCATTTCCAGCTCCCAGTGCACTCCTGGCAGTGTGGGAGAGGGATGGAATTATTGATAGTAATTTCAATAAAAGGCTGGATGTAAAGTGGGTGTAAAAATGACAATCTGCTTGTTATTTGTGACTCCTGTGTATTTAGAGATCCTTCTGCTGATGGAAATGGCACCACCTAAATTACTGGTGTAGGACAGCAGAGTAGTTTTGCACATGTCCTAGGTGGTGATATTTCTGCCACCGTATAAATGGTTAAAGTCAACGAGTTGTTCTCTTTGCTTAGATAAACAGGGTCCCTGTGTGAATAGCTTGCAGCCCCTGCTTGTAATCCCTTTTTGATCTCTGGTTATAAAAATGATAGATGGAATGTAAACTCCATAAAGATTAGTAATCACCAAGAGAGTAGGAAAAAATATTGAGAAGAGTTGTAAGGCTTTTCTGCATTCCTGAGGAATTCTGCAAGGATTCCTTCTCTTTGGTGGAGTTTGTGCTATTCCCCAGCTCATCTCCTTTCAAACTTTCTGTCTGTGGAGAGGTTCGTGGAGGATTTTCAACTATGTTGAAAGCAATCTGTCATGAATTCACTGTGACCTTGTGTAAGTGATGTGACTGTTGGACTGTTGTTTGCCTTAATTTCTGGAGTTGTGAAGCAGGGTAACAGGATGTATGTACTTGTCAAGGAATTTGGGGATTTACTGCTGGCTCGGATGGTGCTGTGGTGCTCTCAGGAAGGAGCTCTGACCGTGAAGCATCGATGGTATATGGCACAGCAGCAAGCCTCTGTCATTCTATACATTTCAGCGTATTCATGTGGGATCCTTTCCTTCTAATCTTTTGCATGCAGGGCAGTTTTGCTGAACAGTGATCACATCACAACTGATCAATAGCACGTCTATTGATCTTGAATGCCTGGTGTAGCATGTCTGATTTTCAGAGTTCATGGTTTACCTTCAGATGTAGCCATTTTACAGTCTACAAATTTGGATTGCGTGTCACATCTCTCAAAAAAAAAAAAATAATTAAAAAAATTAAAAGATCACAGCCCTTTAGTACACCTTGTGGAATATTCTGGGGTTAAAAAATGTGGAGGTGGATCTTTCTGAAAACTGGATAGCTGGGAACTGGGTTATGACAGCTGCAGCCTCTGAAAAATCCAGCCCATTGCCCATAGTGGGGATTTGCTGTGCTTGAAATGTTTCTGTGAACTGGTGATAATGTGATTTGGAGAAGGGGGAAATGCATTCAAACTAGACTTTATCCACACCTCTGAGTTAGGATAGTGTTGGTTTTGAGATCTATCTGTAATGGTGTGTTTGGAGCTCCGTGATAGATTGGAGGAGATTATTGATTGATTGATTGCTAAGGCACAGAAGAGCTAAACCTTGCGCTGGCTCCCACCTCCTGTTCCCTGGGTGCAAACTGCTGAGCTCGGTGGGGGTCCCGGGCGAGTCGCCAGCAGCAGTTCCCCAAGCCTGTCATTTCACAGAGCTCCTCTTTGGACGCAGCTCAACAAGGGAGACATTCCCATCCCCAGCCCAGCGGGTGTGGGTGGTTCAGTGGGTCTGGGATGGGGGGGGGTTAAACCACTGCTGCAGAAGCCCTGCCTGGGCTGTAAGCTGAGGGATGTAGGGGAAAGGAGGAGGTTGTTTCACCTACATTTCTGCAGGGCTTTCCCGTGTACCTCCCACTCTCTGCAGGGCCTTTTGGCCTGTGTTCAGAGCAGCTGTGTCAGGTTGAACACTACGCTCCAGGGACAAAGTTGGGCTTTCATTTAGTAGGAAGGTGTTTGTGCTACGTTGCCAAGATGGTGTTTTATTGCAAATTACCAGTGCAAGCTGCATCGGAGACCACCCAGATCTCTCTCTGAGAACGTGGCTGTGCTTCGAAACTCCCGTCAGGAGATGCCATTGCCACCTTGTCCCTGCAGCAGGTACAGGCTGCCTGTCCTCTGCTGACGCCACGTGCTATTGTGGGAGTCTCTGATTTCAGTTATCCTAGGAGAGTGTTTCACGTCGGTGTCTGCAGTTGCTATAGTACCTGCCTTAGAGCTGGGAAACTGGGGTGCAGGTGAGCCATTTTTACAAGCCCACGTAGCAAACATTGGAAAATCAAGGCCTCAATCCAGCATCCAGAGAGACAATTCAAATATTATCTTTTTTTCTTATTTTTTTGTCTTTTGCTGATGATTACCACAGCTGATTTGTCTTCCCTGACTAACTCTGCTATCCTTATTGCAAAGCTGGATTTGGCTGGACGAAACTTCAGCAAAATATTTGGGATTTTGCCTTAACAAGATCCATGAGGTGAGATGAAACAGCACAGCTTATGCATGCTCCAAGAATTAAAAGCTCTGCTGTAAGTGCATTGACCTGTCTTCCACTCCCACAAAACGGATGGATCACTTTCAGTTCTGGCCTAGTGACACTCCACTTTGCTATACGTCGTTGCTTTTAATATTAGGAATTGCTGTCTTGGATCAGCAAGAGCTGGGCATCCCTTTCAACAGCTTCCAGTGCTTACCTGTGTTAACAGCCTCATAGAGAAGTAGCTGTGCCTCCAGATGTCCAACTTGTGCAGTCTCACAGGGAGGGCTCTTTCTTAAATGGCTTAAGATAGCGTAAAAAAATAAACTGTGGAAAAAAAATAAACTCTGGAAAAAAAAAAAACCTGTTTACGCCCCTTTTTACAGCTGGGTCAGTGCCCTGTACTGGTTCCACAAATGGTTCTGCTGGCAGAGCTAGAAGGGGAAGGAGAGAAGGAACAGATTAGGTGCTGCCAAAGAAAACATGTTGTCCAACCACGGCCTCGGTCCCTCCTGTGTGGGTAGCAGGTCTCCTCCAGCCTCTCCAGCCCTAAACACGAGTAACAAACAGCAAAAGAGAATCTGAAGCTTCCTCTCCCAAAGCCAGCGAGCGCCTGTAATAATAAGGATTTGATAAACACCCCAAAGCACTTAATCTGCTTTTACAGTGAGCTGCAGGCCAGGGAACAGCCAGAGAGACATTAAACAGCAAAAGCAGAATAGATTGTAATTAACTTAAAAACCCTGCGAAGCTCACAGTGCTGCGTGTGGCAGGCTCTCTTTGGAACAAAGTTGGGTTTAGTGCAAGTTCTAATCTTGGTATCAAGTCAAGGCTTGTCCAGAGAAAGTGTGTGTGCCTTTATTAGCATGCAAATCACATACCCTCTTTATTACACCCTCTCTGCATCCCTCCCTCTAGAGCGGTTTAATAGAAGCAGGCAAGAACTAATTAAATTCCTTTATTCATACCTCAAGCTTGAAGTGCAGAGCTCAAGGCAAGAATGCCAACGGGCACACGCCCATACCCTCTCCATTTCCAGAACGAGCGTGGCATGCCTGACCTTCACCTCATTAGGAAAGGGATAAATCCCCTAGCATGAAGACGAGGGTGTCAGGCACTATATGCATAAATCACATAAGGAGTTTCCAAATGGCTTTCATCTTGGCAGTCCTTAAAAGTTCAGAGCTATGGATCAATCCAGAGTGGATACCTTTCAGCAGGAATTCCACATCTGAAGCTCTTTATTAATGTTGCTCCTTTAAATAAAATTCCAAAAACCCAAACCAGCTGAAATGGCCCCATACAATCAAGTTAATGACTTTAATTACTATAAAATTACCAGACAGTGTATTTGTAATTTTAATCTCCTAATCCACAAAGTACCTTTTTCCCTTTAGTGTTCCTAAAGAAAGTAAAATAGCTTTTGGTTTCCTTGCCAGTTTTTCAAGGATCTTTGCAAAATGAGGGGAAACCTCCCACAAATAACCCAGCTGCAGTTACAGGGTTTCTTTTTTCATTATTTAAAATATGATCTGTGATATTAATGCAAAGTATTTAAAAGCAGTAACAGGATCTATCCCAGCAAACCAGCCATTCCGAGTTGAAGAAGATTTCTTTGGGTACCTGGATGACTGTACAAAGGTTACGGGCAATACAAACCTTCCTCAAAGTGCTGGGGAAATTGGAGGTTATTCCAAGGGTAGAAAATCTGATGCTGAAAACCAGTAGTCAAAGAATGAACTGGGGACTACCCTCTGTTACATGTCCAGCTATGTGACTTGAAGTGTTATGGATGGAGAACCACACTCAAAATTTAGCATTGAAGGATCCCAAAGTGCTTCTCCGTGTGTATAAACAAGAGTTTCTGACCTCCAGGGATGAGGCCATTTCACACACCAGCTTGTCCACTGGGATGAACCAAAATTCTCCAGTTTAGCAGGGCAGTGTGTGGAGAGGCTTCGGTAGCATCCTGCAGCAACCTCCTGAGCTCACAGCCCCGGGGAGTCTCTTGGGCCACCCTGTGTTTGAATTTTCCATTCATCAGCCCTCAGAGATGAGTTTAAGGACCGTTCTGCTCCTGGAGTGTGTAAATTCTGACAAACCTGTCAGTTTTTCTGCTTGCTGTTTAATCTCCAGGAAGGCAAACCGAGGAGGCTGGGCAGAATGTGTGGGGTTTTCACTGAAGTTTCTTGGACCTACAAAATCAAGCAGGGTTTAGCTGTTAAATCCAGTTTTTACAAATCTAAAACTGCACCTCCACTTGCCGGTTGAGCATCTCACAGCTTTTTATTCTCATCATACCCCGTGACTGCTGCTACTTTTCATTTGGAGTTGATGAAGAGAGGCAAAGGGAAAGGTAAGTGATGTGTCCAGGGTCATGCAGGAAATTCATAGAGAAGGGATCTGAGCCTCAGCCATAGCCTCAGTTCTTGGCTGTGGCACCATCTTTCTCTGTGATGCTCAAAACAGGCTCATAGCTCTTCAATTTTGGAGAAAGCACCTATTTTCCTATTTGCTATCTCTTCCTACTGGGGGGAATTATTTTTAGGTGCAAAATAGCTCGCTGTTGCTATTAAGCTACTGTAGGAATAATCTGCATGGAAAAAAAACCCTCAGATGCTTTCCCAAATAGGAAGTAATTTAGATTTGAGATTAATGGCTGTGACAATGGAAATATGTAAAATCTTTTTCCTGAGATGGAGCCCAGACCATGGCCAGTTCTTATCTATGGCAGACACAGGTGTGAAAACTCACTTGTGCTGCAGGCAAGGGACAAACGCTAAAGGCGCCAATATCCCGGTCACCCAGCACACCCAGACTGAGGGGTGCCTTTAAAGGGTGAGTCAACTGGTATCAGTGGGCAGCTTAAGAGTGGGCAAAAATATGTTTTCCCAAATTCCCTATAAATTAACTCAGAAAAGCTGTGAGTGTCTAGTGCCAGGAGAGATTGTGCTGCTATATTCATTTTTACCTGGTTGTTGGAGAAGCCTTTTTTTTTCAGGAACAGGCTGTGCTGATCCAAGTCTAGGGCTGGCACCAGGAGAGTCAAGTACCAGTGCAGCTGTCCTAGTTTTTACCAGCCAGTCAGGCAGATATTGCAGCCTGAAAAGAGCTGCTCTGTTGGTGAATCTGGCCCTGCTTGTTCCCAAGCTAAGCCAGGCATGTCTGCAGAAGCCGCAGTTGCAGCCTTGCAGCAGCCCTTTGTCACGAGCACCTTGAGCCCTCAAAGGCAATCCAAAGCTTCAGTGACCTTGTGCTTTCTCCAGGAAAGCAAGGCCTTACCTGGCTGAGGCTAATCCCTGTAGAAAATATGGTTATGGCTCATGTCCTACTTGGAGATGAAAGCCCACAGGTAGTCATGGAGAACCAAATGATCTTGGAACCACAGTAGGATAGAGCTCAGTGTGTACCTTGCAGGAGCTACACAGTGCTTGCTGAGATGTGCCCAGTCTTTCAGCTCAACTGTAGCTGACAGCCACAAGCATTCCCCTCATTTAACTGAAGAGAAAACATCCCAGTGAACACTGTCACCCTCAAACTTCTTTGTCTCCGATACTGCAATCGCCCTTTCTCACATCTAAAGCAGAAGTCTCGTGAGGTTGTTGTGCTGGACAGAAATAGGGGGTCGGAATTCTGAGATTATCTAGTCAAAGGAAATTATTTGGTGCATTTCCAAAAAAAGTTTTAAATAGATGAGAAATCTTGATCTTGCAAGTCTACCTCTCTTGCAGGTGCTCCACCCCTGATCCCACTCAGGGAAATGAGTTGCACTCCTAGAAATAAGAGCAAGAGAAGTAGGGAGGATCAGGGCATCGAGTCATTCTCTCTGGGACCTATAAATCCTCAGTCCTGGCGGTGAAAGGAGCTTTGCAAAAGGAAGATTAAGGGTTAGATGGACAGCTGGGATGGAGGGAGCCAGCACAAGGAGCAAGCCCAAGTTTGGAGTAATGATAGTGCTCTGCTGCTGTCAGATGCAGCTTGCAAAGGAACCACTGATGCTTCCCCTGCTGTCACAGTCCTGGGCGTGGGGTGGTGCCAGCCTTCCTGGGGACAGCAGGACCGCAGACTTGGGTTCTCTTTGCAAGCCCCTGCTCAAGCAGAAGAAAATCTGTCTTCTGTGCATGGGCAGGGGCACATCCCTGAGCAGTTCAGACTGCAGGCTGCAGATGTGTGTGTGCAGTGCCAGGGAGCTTGTGGGGAGGGTGGTGATGGGGGAGAAGGCTTGTTCAGGTCAGGTGAGGGTCTCTGTCAGTGCCATTCCCTGTGTCCCATTGTTCTGCTGGTTCTCCTTCATACCAACGGTTTTAAGTTGCTGAAAATTGTGATCTGGATTTTGTGGCAGAGAGGCTGGCAAGGCTTGTACGTGGAGTGCTTCTTGCTTTGCATTGCATGAAGGCTCTCCACATTCCCCACGTGTTATGCTCACTGATGAGGTTAACAGGATAAAGAAAATGTTACCAAATGCATTTTAACAGATGACTGCAATTTGCACTCAGCTGTTAGGCTGCTGTTTTTTCTGTTTTAGGAAACGCAGAATGGGAAATCCTAGCTTGAATTAGTGAGAGGGGCAAGATGAAAGTGAGGAGCTAATGATTGCAAAGCGAAGCTCGGCAAATTTCTCTTGCACTCAGTCAAACTACAAAATAATCAGATTAAGCCATAACTGTATAAATGAGGCTTGAGTGTGTTTGCTCTGCTGACTTGGTCATGCATTCAGGACGTTCAGAGTGGTGTAACTACAGCCCAGGAGGTATTAGTCACGCTGGGAGAACTTCAGTGAATATAAGAGGGCTTCATCTGGGCAGTTACCATGGCAACTCTTGCTAATATTTCATTACAATGCTTTCGCCCTCTGCAAGTCCCACGGATTAGGACTGGGAATCTCAGAAAGAAGAGTTTATTGTCAATATTGTGCTTGGATTGAGTGTATCCCAGAGGGAAAAAAAAAAAAAGAAAAAAAAAAAGTAAAGCATCCCCCATAGGCAGAGCCCATAATGAGCAGCTGTAGCTAAACTCTGTCTGCCATCCAGCCCTCCCTTGTGCCCTGGGGTCCAGCGTGGTCCACGTGGGCCAGCTTCACCCCAAAATTGCTGTGGCTGTGATGGTGTGCTGGCTGGAATCACGTCCTCAGTGCCAGCACAGGGGGGTACAGCAGGCAGAGGTTGTTTGACCCTCCCTGGTGGTGGGGTCTGAGGCATTGCACAGGAATGTCGGTTGACTGTTTTTGTTTGTGTTGCAGCTTCTGCCTTGGCAAAGGGTGGGGGCTACTGGGCAGAGTTAGTGGTATCACATTAATGTCTCTTAATGTGCTTAAATCAAATAATGCAAACAGGAGGGTGTTTAATATCGATGGTCTGTACCGAGGACACAAGCTTCTCCTGTTTCTCCACACTGATCTTTGTTACTTTGCCCTTGTCTGTCTGAAGTGAGAAGAAAACACAAAACCTGAGCGGTGAGACTTGTTTTTGCCATGTCAGCTCATACGCAGAAGGTTCTAGTAATGGTCTTATTCATAATCCTGACATGTAGCACATGAGGCAGGGTGGTGGGTAGATGGTCTTTGCTTCCCGTCCTGCAGCCAAAGCCCTGGTGACCCCAGCACAGCCCATCTGTGTGGCAGAGACCTTCTGGCAGAGACTCATTACACCAGTTATGTTCTCATTACACTGGTGCTGCTGGTATTGGGCATCCAGCATCTCAGAGGTGGGGAATGAGGCTATTTCTCACACTCAAAAACTGCTTTGAAAGGAATGAAGGCAGAAAGCCTTTGGTTTTAACATTTCTTTTTTTTTTTTTCCCCCAAGCTTTTCATCTAACCTCTTTCCCAGCTGGCACCCTTTATAAGACCCACAGTTCTCATTTCATCTGGGAAAACCTGTGCAGCGCAATTAGAAAAGCTGATGGGTAGCAGCAAAGACTGGAGCTTTGTGGCTGGAATGTGTTTGCTGCTTGATTCAGTTTTGTGCATGTTTAAATATCCAGCTAAACTGCAGATTGGAGGTAACAGGGAAATTCCAAATGTAAATGTTTGTTCTGCTAAGCCCAACAAGACCATTGGGTTGGGGACTGGGCTCCTCTGGCATTTGTAATGTTGCTGGGGTCTATTCCTTGTTCCTAATTACACTTTTCATTAACTATTTTTATGTATTATTTCTCATTAAAGAACAGGACTTAATAGGAAAATGTCAACACTACCAGTCTGTATGGCAGAGAAGATAGTCTCTCCGTGAAGTCCATGTACTAGATATTGATAATGGAGAGGTTTTGAGGCATGATTTAGGTCTCAACAGTCCCAGGGAAATTGATTTGATATGTGATATGATATATGATAGTGTAATTGGTCCTAGCAGGAACCATTTACATTCATACTTGGTATTTGAGTGTGTGCCCCAGCATCTCATAACTCCAGTTAAATCGAGGTTATAAGTAGAAAGATTTTTCCATGCAAAACCAGAAAAGCAGATTTGGATCAGTCTGATTATAGGAAAGCAGAAGCCTGACCTTAAAGTCCCTAAGAGATGAACGCTCCTGACAAAGGCCTGGTCTGAAGGTAGTTGTTGTTTTCATAGAGGGAGCTCTGTGCCTGCCTGGGAGGCAGGTGGATCTGTACCAGCGCCGTGTGCCCCACAGACGGCCGCGTTACTCACCAACCACCGCACGTGAGCTCCGTTTTGTGCTGGTTTAAGTAGAGCTGATGAAATGGGAGCATTTCCCTGATCTAATGGGAGAGTTTCCCTGATCTAAGCAGACCCGCAGCCTCCCAGCCGAGCAGATGCGCTGTTAATGAAAGCACAGTGACAGAGGCAGGGCAGGCAGAGGAAAACTGCGATGCTCAGCTGGTGTCTCCCCTTCCTGATCTGGATGAGACCTTCCTTTGGCCACATCAGCTACTAACTTTCTCCAGGACCTATTGTTTTCAGGGATATTTGTAACATTAGCACCAGCTCTCAAGAATGTCAAGGAGGAAAGAAACACCTTGAATGGAAACGCAGTGGATGATTTAACTCAAGATGATTAAACCCCTTTCAGTCCTTCCCCTCCTTCCAAGAAATGTGTGTATTTGCATTAGAAGTGCCAACTGTTTTTTGGGGTTTTTTTTCTGAAACCCCTGAAGTTCCTTGCTATAAATGCTTTCCACCTAGAATTTGAAAAATTGGATAGGATGGGATGTTAGTGGAAGCCAGCAAAGGTCTGTCATGACCCCGTGCTTGAAAAGTATTTGTGCACATAGCCACAGGGCACAGAAACAAACCTGGCTGAAGTAATCTGTGGGAGAATGAACTTCCTGGTATTCAAAGACGTTATAATGACATAGAAGGAAAAAAACCTATTCTCTGAGTCAGGCTTGAGTCAGTCTCTCATTTCAGTCCTGGGTATGTCCCACCTTTCAGACAAGAACATGTGGTGTTTCTATGTCTTGCCCCTGCTGCTCTTTCACACTGGAGCGGGTGCGTTAACTCCCCTGGTTGCACTGGTTTTCATCTCAAACACATTTGCTCATCCCCCTGATTCCTCCGTGGCTTCAACTGGACACAGCACCCCTCATTCTCCTGCGGCACCGAACGGCTACTGTGTCTCACTCTAGAAGTAGCTGCACTTTTCTGGTGGGTGAACTGATCTCTGTTGACATGTCAGCTCATTAAATCTGCAGGGCCCTTCTGGCTCAAGGGAGAGCTGCGTGGCATAAATTTAAAGCATGATTTAGTTATTAACATAAAAGCAGCTGTGTTCCTGTTTGATTTGTGCAAAGGAAAACATGTAGCTTGTGATGAGCGAGCCTGAAGCGTGCCTTGGAGACAGCACATATGTATGTTTTCAGGGTGCCCCAGAATAATACAGAGTTTAGGCTTTACAAGAAAGTATTTGGGTCCTTGCCAGGTAGACAGACAGTATGAATGAAACACCTGTTCTGGCTTTGGGAGGGTTTTGGAACCATTTGATTACAGGGAAGGTACAGGCTGACCTTAATGTGAATTGAATTCTCGGGTGTAGAGTAACATGTCCTGCAACATTATGAAAGTTCTTGATCTTGTAGTGAAAATGTCCACAGCAGACAAAACACAGATGTATGCTGCCTTTTGTTTTTAACAAAAAGGTGCTGCCCGGGCCATGGCAGACTGACCAACTGTGCATCAAAAAAGTCTTTTTCAAATCTGGCTAAATGTTAAAGGGAGACCACTCTAAAGGAAACAAAGATAAGACACATTAATTCTACAGAGGGGAAAATAACCTTTAATTCCAGACATGTCCTAATTCAGCTCTTGCTAAAGCTCATTTGGTGCTGGTTAGCTTTAGGGTTTTGCATTTTCTCATAACGTAATTCCATTCTGAAAAGATAGAAAGGATGCTGTCTTTCCTTGAGTGGCTTCCTGTTGCATCGCCTTATCAGTCTGCTCTGGTTTGTCCAGTTTTAACTATTTCTGTTAACACTGCGGAGCCAGTGTCAGAATATTTTAATAAAAGCAGATCTGTGCTGGGTAAAACACTGTGGGGTAGAAGTTTATGGCCTGTGGTAGACAGCAGATGAAGTAGTGTGCTGAGTCTGATTGTCTCTTCCAGCCTTTGGCTTTACACCTTTGTAAAAACCAGTTGGAGAAAGGGAGGCAGATCCCAGTCAGATTCCTCACTCCTTCAACAAAACTCTCCAGACATTTCCCACTGTAGATCCAAACTGTGCCCTTGCTCACCCTATGCAGAAGGGTTTAAAAAGCTGTAATTGAGCTGTCAGTTTGAAGAACAAACAGGAGAGATGTACTTTGGGTCTCCGTTTGTGGGCTGTTTGCAGAACTGTCTGTATGTGCTGTGTGCAGGGGGCTGTGTGAACAGGAAGGGAGCTCCTTTCCGTGCCTTTCTGTGAGCTCAGCAAACTCAACACAAACCTCTCTTGAAACCTGCTTATGCCCTTTTAATTTTGTTTTACAGTCTTCTCAGGTACAGCCCATCAAGCTTGTAAAATTACGGAGCTGGAGATGTGCTTGAAGGATATTGATTCATCTTCTGGCTTGTGCTGGTTCAATTCCAGTTCATGTGGGATTAGTTCTTAGCTTCTGGTAGCTGTTCTTGACACGCTCATGTCAAGACGCAACACGCTTATGAAAATGGTGATCTTGGTGTAATGTTCTTGGGTCACCAAAGAGCAAAGCTCAGGAAACACGCTCCTTCACACTGCTTGCAGCAGGGTAGTAGAGAAGTAATTAAATCTTCCATAAGATAACATGTTCCTGACCCTATACAATACATGGTACAAGAACCATATGCTGACTTATTTCTCTTGGCTCAGACACTGCTTTTACGGACGGCTCCGACTGTGGTGGTACCTTGCTAGGAAATACTGCATGTGAAAGCAACAGTTCTTTTTTTCTGTTGGTCATATGTTGGTTTTCCCAAAGTGAAGAGCACTTTTTTCATTTCTCTGTGTAACAGACAATACAAAACCAGGGAATTTATTCACAGCAAGCAGAACATGTTTGCATTGCCACTGAATTTCTCCACAGGCCTTGCTTCTGTCCGTGAGACACTTTCCTTCTCTTCTGCAGGAGGTTAAAAGGGTCTGTGTAGACAGAAAAACTCTTGCTTGTAATTTGCATAATCTTTATTCAGATTAGGAACTGGGTTACCTCATCAAGGTAAGTGTTGGGAGCCTAAACATTGAGTTTATTCTCAGATCTCTTCTAAGCAATTCCAGTCCCTTCACAGTCCCCAAACCCTGCTGTCATTCTACAGCTTCCTTGAAGAAAGAGCTTGTGGGTTCTGATGGCAGCTTCTGGCAAGCTCCTCGCGGTCCTGCAGTTTTTAGGGAGGCAAAAGTCAAAACTCCAGTGAAACTCAGATGCCTTTGATGGTTGTAGGTGGGTAGTAGCATGGCTGAAGTCATGTTGCTACATGTAGTTTCAGGGAAGATTGGAGTAGGATTGCTACAGGCTGGATATTTTTTTTCCCCAGTTCCTTCTGCATTGACTGGTAGTGGAATGGTTTTACATGGAGAAAAAAAAAAAAAAAAAAAGTCTCTTCTGCTTCAGAATCGCCTGCTTCATAGCGTGTCACTATGACCAGAAGCTGAGCCAAGAAGCACCATTGCTAGGCTCAAGGAACTAGAAAATTCAAAGAAGGATCAGAGCAGATAACAACATGAATGGTCAGTGTCCAGGGCTGTTGAAGTTAATGCTTAGCAAAGCTTCTTAACTGGAAGAAAGGCTTTGGTATTTAAACTAAGTTCTAGCTGCTATAGATCAGGGGACATCTTTTTTGGGAGCAGTTTTCCTTGCCCACCCACAGGGGTTTTCACCTGTGATGTTTGCTGCTGGTGACTCTCAGATGAGATGTTGCACTAGATGGGGCTTGTGCTCAGTCCAGATTAGCAAATTTGTCTTGTTTTCCTGACTGTGGCTGACCAGAGCTGGCATCAGGGTAGCAGTTCAAGCTGTTAACCTCAGCTTTTTGGTTAGCCTCTAAATTGGGTGTTTAACTATGTTATAAACACCCTGTCCCTTTCTTTCTGTGCTGGGAAAAAAACCCTTAGAATCCTCTTTTTTTAAATCATTCCCACTGCGTCTTAGAAAACCTCAGATCCCCTCAGTACAGTTGGTGTGTGTTTCCAGTCTTCAAAACATCTTTGCAAAGAAGCTCTGTGGTTGACTGGAGGCCAGTTTAGGCTGCAGAAGGGTCATTTTTATTTCATGGTGCTCCTGAGTCTGAGCCACAAAACCCACGTGCTAACTATGATTTCACTTTCCTTAATTGCATTTTGGAAGGGTGATTAATTATGTGCCACAACGTTGCCACTAGAGGGATTAGGGATAGTAGACTGGCCCAAGGGTTTTGCCTTGTAGTTCTCTTGTGGGGGTGGAAGAAAGTTATTTTCCTAATCTGTGCCCTGCTTTCCTTGTTAACTCTTCTTACATATTCACCAACGCCGTAGGGTGTAAGTAGCTAATTAAATATGGTGTTTGATAAAGTTTAAGGAAGTTTTAATTCCTGAGCTGTGGAGTATTGGTCTCCCATACATAAACACATTAGTTAACGATTACTGCAGAGCACAAGGATTTTTTTCAAAGGTGGCTGTTTCACTTTCCCCAGAGCAAGCCACCCATTTCCAAGTAGAGTTTAAAGGGCAAAGACTGCCTGCTCTCTTTATAAGAATTAGTTTTAAAGGTTCGATTCAGCTTTCAAAGGATACATTCAAGATAAGATCTTGCATTAAGTGGGGAAACCAGGGGAAAGATTTCCCAAGAGCCGGCCAAACAGGAAGGGGTTAAAAGATGTCTGAAAGCCCTTTAGGAAATCTTTCTAACTGAATGGGCTTGGCAGCTGTGCTCCAGTGCGTCCTCACCATGTGGAACCAGGCACTTCTCACTACCCTGCGTTCACAAGTCCTGATGTCACGCTATGGCGCGATCTCGCACTGCGCTGTGCCAGGAGAGAAACAGCTGGCACTGGATGGCTCCCTGGGTTTGTGCTGGCATGTGGAGCGCTCATCCTCCACCTCTTGAGCTTGGCACCCACCAGCTTTCCCAAGCAGCACCTGGTCAGAGGGCTGCGAGTGTCCGACTGCACAGGGCACTGCGGTGACCAGGGGCTTTACGGTAATTTTACAATATATCACTTATGTGATAGGCCATGGGCAGTGCTTTAGATACAGTGAAAGGGATCTTTCAAAGGCCCTTGGAAGAGCTGAGATGAGCGCGTTTGTGTAGCCTGCCAGGTACATGCTGTATGCCAGTGCAGCTGATGGAGCTACATATTTGAACTGCACACATCATAACGATTCTTTTTTTAATGAGCTATTCGTATTTAAGACAGTAACTGTTCCAAGACAGCCGGTTGCTGCCAGGCCATCCACAAAAGAGAAACAAAGAGGTTGGTGTGAGGCAATGAGCAAATGCCCAGCAGCAGCCTGTGAAGACCTGGACCCGCTTAGGAGCTTGTTTTGCTTCCTGTGGTGTTCCAATACAGTAGCAATCCAACTGTGTGCAGTCCAGACCCGATCTCTGTTGGTTTATTCTCTAACTTAGTAGTTTAAAGAAACAGTATCGCTCCGTTCAGGCACAACTTTTTGTGTGTATTCTTGCTTTTAAAAAAGTCTGTCTTGTGCTAGCAAATCAAAGTAGTGCTCTGAGGAGTTAATTTATGTATCATTATATATAACTTCTTGTAGTATGTTCAGTTTCCGATCTGTAAAGTATCTTCCAGACAGTAGTATATAAAGACCTGTCTCTGTGTGTCGTACCACAGAGGAACATTCCGTGGGCAGCAGAGGGATGGGGAGAAGGTTGGGTTATCACGGAGCTGCTTTTTCCCCTCTTAGGTGAGAAGGCAAAGCCTTTCCCCGAAGGGCAGCTTTTTCTGGGGGGAGCGGAAGCAAATTTCCCCTGCCCAAATTCCATGAGACCCAACAGCATACCCCGAGGAGAGTAAACTGGATTTTGTGAAGCCTTTGACTATTTTGTTAATTAGTAATAGAGTTGGGGTTTTTTTTTGTTGTTGGTTTGGTTTGGTTTTTTTTGTTTTGTTTTGTTTTTTTTTCCTGGAGATAACTCGATCGGTTAATGAAGTTTAACGTACTAAAATACCAGGGAGCGTGGCGGGCGGCAGCGCAGCCCCGCATATACAATGGGCACATTGTTCCCAGAGGATCCGATCCCCCCTTTATCTGGGGGGGACGGGACCACTTCACCCCATTTGGCCTCTTCTCCGGCGGGGCTGGGGGGGATTCCAGGGCTGGGAGCCTGGAAG
>JANIJG010013581.1:47262-70180 GCA_024611175.1 Megaceryle torquata | reverse complement strand
GCCCCCCCCCCGGGGGAGGGGGGTTTGGGGGGGGGGGGGGTGGGGGGGGGGGGGGGGGGGGGGGGGGGGGTTGCCCCGTCCTTACCTCTCGGCCTTGGTGAACTTGCGGAAAGCCTGCCGGAGGTCGTGGAAGGAGCGGTAGGTCTGCGGCTCGGCCGAGATGCCCTGCGCCCGGGTGGTGCGGGGCCCGATGTGCGGACTGGGGGCCGGCAGCACCGACTGGCATTTGTGCAGCCGCCGGCGCAGCTCCTGGATCTCCTCGTCCTTCTCTCCCAAGCGCCGCTCCAGCTCCTTGATCCGCTCCTCCTTCAGCAGCAGCAGCTTCGTGAAGTCCCCTTCCAGCTCGGTCATTTTGGGGGTGGTCCCCCCCCGCCACGGCACTAGTGCCGAGCCGGTCCCGGGTCGGGGCGGGCAGCTCTCATGGAGAGTAGCGGCTTGATCCGCTCCCCGGGAGAGGGGCGGGGGGGGGCGGCTCCTGCCCGCCCCGGGTCAGGGCAGCGGCCCCGGCATCCCCAAACACTGCCCTGCGCTCCGCCAGCAGCTGGCGAGCGTGAAACCAGGAGCTGTTTGGGGGGAAACACCCCCTCCAAAAAAACCCCCCCCAAAAAAAACACCAAAACCCCACCGAAACAGAAAGAAAGAATGGAAAAGGGTGCGGGAAAAAGAAAAGACAAGAAAAGGGGAAAGAGCTTTTGTGCCACTCTGCAAGGCTGGGATCCTGGAAATAGCAACAATTACCATGTGATCGAAGGGTGACGCAGCTCCTTGTAACTGGAGCCGAAGACTTGGGATTCAAACAAGAGCACTTCATAAATATTAAATTGTCTTCTGCTAATGAGCCACGTGGAGCCGCCCCCCGCCCCCCCCTCCCGGGAGCTCAGCATCCCACCCCCCGGGTCACCCCGCCCCTCCTCGCACCCCAGTGCCTCCCGGGTACCCCTGCCCCTGGAGCACCCTCTATCCCTCCCTGGCAGGTCATCCCGTGGACCTCCTCCGCTGTGGCACCCCCCATTCCACCTCGCTTGGGCACCTGCATCCCTTCCCAAGGGGGCTCACTGTTCCCTACTCTCCTTCAGCTGCCCCACATCTCTGCCCTCCGGGTCACCCCACAACACATATACCAACCCCTTCATCATCCTGTGGGGTACCCCAGCTCCTCACACACCAGGTGCTCCTCATGCCGGTGTGCATGGAGAGCCTACGTCCCACACCATGAGGGAACAGAGCCCATAGCCAGGCACATAAACACTGGGGACAGGGTGGGGGGCTTGGAGAGTTCAGGCAGTCTGGTACTTGCCAGAGGCTCTCAGGAGGCAGGAACTCACCCTTCGTGGACTTATTTGGAAGAGCCCATCGTGCACATGAATTTTTCATGCTGTCTGCCAAAGGGCACCATCAGCTCCCCTATCTTATTACCCTCACTTCCAGGAAGGAGGGTAGGAGCCCCTTGCTGCAGGTGAAAAGGAAGGCCTGGTCCAGCCCCACGGCCAGGTCTTGGGCCCAAAAGGAACCCAGAAACCTGTCAGTGTCCACTCCCCAACCTGGGACAGCCATGGGCTCTTGTCCCTGGGTTTGGGGCTTGTAGGCCTGCCATGCCAGGGCAAGGACAGAACAAACCATCTGATCTGGGGCTTGGAGGACAAGGCTGTACCAAAAGGGTCTTAAGTGAAGGGGGGAGGGAATCAATTAGCAGCCTCTCTTTTAATGAGTTGGAGGTGGTGGTGGGTCCTTTCAGCCTTTCATGTGTGGTTGGAAACCTCCAGGGTCAGAGCTGCTTCTGGTTCTCATCCTCAATCTAGGAGCATCCCTAGGGTCAGGGAGTCAGCTGGGCTGAGGGGGCAAGTACTTCGGGGGGGAGGAGGAAATAATTTTAAAAATATTAATAATAGTAATTGGATTTTGCTTTACTGAAAGGCAAAGAGCGCCATCTCGTGTAGGAAACGATCGCATAGCAAGCTGTAAAGACTAACAGACTGAAAGATGGACTGACCCCCCACTAAAGGGAAAGGGGGGATGCTGGGGATGGGCAGCCAGGAGCAAAACCACGCACTGATGCTCAGCAACTTCATGATATATTTCCCTGTTAACATCACTTTTCTTAAAAAAAAAAAAAAAAAGCTTTGTTTAGGAAAACAGGAGCACTCTACCTGCACTCCACAGGGCTTTTGTGAAAGTAATTGCTTCCAGGGAAACGGATAATGAAGCACATCAGGAAATACATAATTTCTTTGTAAAGCACATAATCACACAGTCAGATTTTACCAATATCAAACCAGGCTTTTAGGGTTAAGTTTTAAACTCACTGCTCATTATTCATATTCAAGGACTGCCTATAAACTTTGGCCTCCTGGAAGAAAACAGGAACTGGGATAAATACTGAAATAACCACAATTTAAAGATAACAAAGCAACACACAAGTGCTTCATACCAGATTAGCGTACAGTTGTAAGACAGTTTTATTTTGAGGTGGAAGTTGTTCTCAGTCCCTGGTAAATTCTGGATCATCTGTGTGTGACAGCAGGAAGCAGAGTGGGGGATGCTCCTCTGCACATGGTGGGAAAGGTCTCTCCCATGGTCCTGGGGCCCCTGCTGTTGCTGAAGATCCCAATCCCCAAGGTGCAGGACTCATGGAGGACTTCAGCATCTAATAACTTCAGAAGCAACTTCTCACTTCAGTAATTGCCAAGACACTTCAATAATGGCCAAGACCAACCTGAAAGCATAGACAGAAAACCATCAGAATACCTGTAAAAATCCTAAACCCCAGAGACACTTGGCTCAAGTATATTTAGAGAACAAGGAGAGAGGTTTACCACTCAGATTGGCCATGTAGCTGCCATTCCCCAACCCTCATCTTTTCCTGACTAAGGAAAGCAGAAGGGAGGGCAACAGAGCAGCAGGGATCTCCAACAAGTAGTAGCCTCAAGAAGGTTCCCAGATGTAATTTTTGCGTTTTCATCCTACAACAATCACATGTGCATCATAAGTAGGATGTAACTTTCCCCAAAGATGTTTTTAAAAACCATGGAAACAGTTTTTTGGGTTTTCTTTTTTTATTGGAACTGCAATTACATGTTTCTTCCCCAGTTAACAGCCCTTTTGAGTTAGAGTAATTTCCCAGCCCTAGAGACCAGCAGCACAAAGAGAAAGCTCCAAGCATACTGTGAAGTAAGTATAATAATGTATTTATTATGAATCAAAACAAGAGCTAAGACCTTGTCATTGCCACTATGCACTGACAGGATCTCCAGTCTTCACTGTTCTATTACTGGACCCCAAGTACAAATGCTGCCTGTGAGTCTCATTCTCTTTCAATAGAGGAAGTTTTTGCTTAATAGTAATCAAATCTCTGGAGCAGAGGACAGCAGAAGCACATCCCAACCTCCCTTCTCACCCATACAACCTTGGTTTTAAGTATATGAGCAGTCCAGCATGTGATCATTATTAATATCCCAATCTGGCTTTGGTTGCTTGGGAATCACAGAACAGAAAACACACTCAGTTGTCTACTTTGGATCTAGATTAAGGGCTATATATATATTTATATATATAATATGTGCATGCCACTAAGAACAGACACTGAATTGAATCTGTGAGCTTACTGACAGCCACAGGAAGTCACCAAAGTGTTACCAATTTTACAGCCAGCAACTGCTGCAGCTCCAAGGTCAGCTCCTAAGGAAGCCCAAATAAGAGTTACCCACAACTGGTTTACGAAGCCTATAAAATCACAGCCTTCCCTTGGTCCCAACATCAAGCCAAAGTCACCCTCAGCATCTCTTGGCCCTTCCAGAAATGTGCCTTGGTGCAGTGTCTGGATTTAGCCTAAAGCAACTGTGGTTTTATCTAAAGGTAAGCATCTTTCAAAAAAGCACAGGGATAAAACACAGCCTGCAACAAAGCAACAGCTAGAAGAATTAAGGCGCTGAGTAGAGCCAGACATCTTAATTGGCTTCGACCCTCTCAAGTCCTCCAGACATCCCATATATATGTATGAAAAAAAAAAAAACAGGCAGGGAGCGAGGCAGCTCCTGACTGAAAACACTTGGGGCAAGTGGTTTGGAGCAACACAGCCAGTGCCCTTGCAGTAACAAGAAGATTCAGTATTCTCTCATCTTGCTGGGGGGATGGACGGTTACATACCTGCCTCACCTGTCCTGCAAGATGACTGGGTAAGCTGCAGAAAATAACAACATAGCTAGTCACATTTAACCTGGTAGTAATATTTTGTTTTTAAAGACATGGACAGTTGCAGCTATTGCAAAGGGCGTGGGGGAAAAGGGGACTGGAGGGAACTGGTTGAAGCTCAGGTAGCTTCTGCAAGAGTTGGCAAAGCCCTCATTATTGGTGCCTTTTATTAGCCCTTTTTTTTTTTTTTCAAATTCATCTTCTGAGTCTGGCTGCTAATACCCTGAGGGATCATAGTTTATCCAAGGAAAGAGCATAGTACCAGCTCTAAGAAAGGGCAACGTTTTGCCAAATACTCCAGTCCCAGAGCATCCCAAAGGGGAGACTTGTTCCTTTCCCATGACTAACTCCTGACTGTGGGTGAATATCCACAGCAACAACTTTTCATATACAGAGGAGGCAAAAGGCAATACACTGCTGGAAGTAACCCTGTTGGCTTTGGCCAGCCCTGCCAGAGCTTCTTTTCTTGGCTCCCAGTGGCTTTTCTGTTGTGATGCCCTATAGAAAACAGTTTACAGAAAGTAGCTATGTAAAATATGCCAGCTATCGAACCCAGGAAGGATCAGTGCCTTCATTTCTCATTCAAGCTTCTTCTAATAAAGGCAGATCACTTTGCAAGCCCAAAGCATGCAGACATTACTCAGACTGGAGCTGTAATTATCCCACTGGAAGCCATGCCAGCTATCCCTTAGTGTAACTTTAACAGGGTATCAAAGGTGATGCTGGATTTTTATAAAATCAATACCTTGGCTTTTATTTCACCCGTACAGCCCCCACCATTTTTCTTTTAAACTCACTTTTGCAAGCAAAGAGCCTCTGCAGCAATAGAGTGGACTTGAGGTCTCAGCACTGCGTGTTTTAGAACAGCCATATAAAGTCAATAATACACCCCCACCCCCCACTCCTGTTATCAGAATATGTAAAAATAATTAAAAATCAGTATTTATGATCTTTTCAAATAGTGAAAAGAGTCAAAGCATATTTTTTTCTTCCCCTTGCAACCTCAGCTAAAGTTCTGTGGCAGCTTCCTGAGGGATGCAGCTGTCTTATGGACCAGCTGACACAGAAGGAACACTAGGTGAGACTTCATGATATTTAAAGGTGTTTACACTCACATTTATAGAGGGGAAGCATTAATAAAGACAGTGGTTAAAGAATCCATCAAAGGTATTTTTGTTTCAAAGGGCAACAGATATTTCATGTATGTCTCTTGTAGAGAGTCTCTCCTCAGACACGTGGGTGCGGTGCAAGAGAAGACATGGCCACACGTCCTATGGGACATGGTGCCCCAAGTCCCAGGGATGGTGCTGGTGGCCCTCACTGGCCATCATTCTCAGCACCAGAGCATCTCCCAGCCCTGGCTTGTTCACACAGCCTTGTTTTTCCTTTGCCTTTCAGTTTATTTGACAAATCACCCCTTGGGAATAGGTGTGATGCCAAAAGCAGGGTGGTACCAGATCAGAGCACTAATGGAAGTCAGATGGAACCCAGGTGCTCTTTGCCATATTCCAGGTTTTTATTTTTTTAATCATTTTTCTTATCATGCACAAGTTAATTTGTTATGGGAGGGCATTTCAAGATTACAAAGAGGAAGAATTAATTTTGTGCTGTTTCCATCCTCAGTGAATGTAATTTTAGTCCTTATTTCACTGGGTAATTTAATAAACTGTGTCACCTCCTCAGCGTCTACTTTACTAACAGCTATGAGGCCTTTTTACCACCCAGTAACTCCCCAAATGGGAAGTAGAAAGCATCCAAACACAGTTCCATTTGCACAGAAAAACGCAATAGATACATTTATATTAAAAAAAAAACCAAACTGCTTTCTCAATCCCCTTGCAGCTGACAATACAGAGCAGCCTGCTCCAACATTTCCATAGAACTGAATTTACACACAACACACACCCCCTTGTTTATTACAACCCATCAAAACTTCCAGCAAAACATTACTAGTTAGAGAAAACTATTCTGATCGCTGATATCTAGGATTTTAGCTTCAAAAATATCATTGGCTCACAGAAATACAGCGATGTCCCACATAGAGTATTTTGTTGCAGTGATGATCTGGAAATATTTCCTTGAATAATTCTCTTCTTGCTTTTTGCCACATTTTCTCACTGTTGCTTGTGAGTTGCTGCTTTGTATACAGTCAGAATCATACAATGATTTGGGTTGGAAGGGACCTTAATGATCATCTCATTCCAACCCCCTTGCCATGGGACAGGGACACTTCCTGCTACACCAGGCTGCTCGGAGACCCATCCAACCTGGCCAACACATCCAGTGATGGAGCATCCACAGCTTCACTGGGCAACCTGTGCCAGTGTCTCATAGGTTTAATTTCTTCTCATATTGATATAACTTAAAATAAACATCAGAATGTCACAAGCAGGATGTAATTTTCCTTAAGGAAAAATAGGAAGGCAAAAATATTTATTTGGAAATATTGGAATCATCACGTATGTGCTCGTATTGCCAAGCTCTCACCACAACTGCTCAACTGCATCAGAGGCTGGGGGGAAAAATAAATAAAAATAATAATAAAAAAATCTCCAGCATCTGAGGACAGCAAGGATTTCATTCTAGTTTTATCCAGTCCAATCCCCCAGGCCCCATGTGGGTTTTGGCATGTTATTATATAAATAATACTAACTCTCCCCTCTGTAGGCATTTGCAGGAGCACACACGTTCTCAGACACGCTTCCTTTCATTCCACAGGCAGCCGTGACATTCAGACGTCTCATTTCCCCCTCCTTCACCCTCCCGCTGCAACCCAACACATTTTTGCCAGTATATGGACTGCAAGGAGCACTTTTTTTAATATTGAGAGAGTAAGAAAAAAATTTCAACTGCACAGGCGAGACCTGTTGGGGCTGCAAAAATCTGGCATCCAAATTTAGATGCTCTGGGTGTCTAAGCCTGAATTCCTACTGTTTGTGGGTTTTTTTTTTTTCCTTCTCTGTACTATCTCAGAAGAGTTTCCCTGTCTGCATTTGTGGTTCTTAAGGCTGTATCCTCACTTCCATTCTGCAGGCGGTAATTTTTCCTAAACATTGAACACAGAAAAATTAAGAGCTTTGTCAATTAAAAGTCACTTTCTGCTTGACTCGCATTCCCACTCACCTTTTAAATATAAGATTGCCACATAACTTGCTTTTATATCATCTTCCATCACTTGATCTTATTACAAATTTAAGCACAGTCTTTTCTGAACTGTCCTTTCTGTAAAGTTTTTTTTTAAAATATATAATTCAAAAAGTAAAAATCATTGTAAACCAATACTAAAAATCCCTTCAGCTTCCAAGAAAACTCATCCTCCAGAGCATTCCAGCTCTTCTGCAACCGTCACCTGGAATGGCATCTGAACCATCCCCTGATTTCCTCCAAGGCAAAAGGAAGAAATTGGACTAGTATGTCTCAGAAAAATACTAAGAGACCATGCACAGGAGGAGGAACAAAGCCTATTGAGGAACACTGTCCAACACATGCAAGTCAGCCTGTCTATAACCCAAACCTTGGCAAAGTCAGAGCCAGCACACACATGGGGGGTTACTATGTGGGTAGTGAAGGAGAACAACTTCAAGAGTTGTAGCAACTTAAGCCTGAGAATACACATTTTTCTGCTATGAGACCAATCACATTTTTCTGCTATGAGACCCATCACAGCACTTCCCTGTTCTTGCAAAACCACAGAAATGCAAGAGCCTTTACTTCTCTGTCCACAAAAAAAAATCCCCCAAAATAATTCTCTCCAAAAATGAGCTACCACACTCGGTAGTTACATCTCCCCAGTATGAGCAATGCAGCCTGTGAATGGTGGCATTGCTGTGAAATGAGGTTCTGACACATGGAAAATACTTAATCCCAAAGTTTAAATTGCAGGGCCTCAATCCTCTGAGACAGGGGGGAAAAGACACACAGTAAGAAATGTTCTTAATAAAATGGCTGCTACGAGGTTCCTGGTGGGAAATGACACTGCTGACCAAAGTCTTCCAACTTTCCACAACATTACCATGTCCAGCAATGACTGTCCTTCATGGCTCCCAGATGAGCCCTTTGAGCCACTTTCCATGTTTTTGAAGAAAAAAAAAATAGAGAGAGTTCCAGATCTTAAATATTTCCATCTCCTTTTGTTGCACAGCAGTGTTCTCAAGACAAGCAAAATATTCCCGTTTGCCTCTAGGTAAGAGCCCTCCACTGTCCAACCAAAGGAAAGATTCACTAATTTTTATTTTGTCTGCTTTCTGAAGTACTGTTAATGCAGACTAGAAATAACCAAGTTCAACATGCTTGGGACTCTTAAAAGCAAAACATCTAAACTTAAGAAAACAGGTCATAAATTACAGTAGTCAGAGGCTTCTTTGTTTGCCATCATGCAGATGATCAAAGATTGCTCAAGGGGCCACCTATCACTCCTAAGCATTTTGTTACTTTCACTAGTATGTTACCAAGGAGACACGGACTCCCCTGGAAGGTTCTATGGCCTTTTCAGGGAAAATGGTACTGGCACCCAGTCTTAGAATCAAACCAGGCTGAGGGTGGAGGCACCAAAGTTGCTGTCTCTAGCCCAACCTCACTCCCAGCAGAGTCAATATGGCAGCTACAGAAGGTTGCTTATGACAGTGTCTTGACAAGTCAGGGCATCTCCATCTCAAGAATGGATACACTTCACTGTTTTTTTTGTGGGGAGGAAAAAAATCATCATATTTATTCCCACAATGGATTGGGAGAAATCAAGACAGAAGAGCAACCACTTAAGCTAGCAAAATGGAGCAGAGATCTGGAAAAAATGTTCCCTTCCATGGCCAAATATGTCACTACCTAAATGTTGCCTACATTTGACAAACAGCAAGAGAAGCAGCTTGATGGAGAAACTAAAAATTTTGCAGTACCTTATAACACAAGGTGGCCATGCCATGGGCTGCAACGCAAGAGGCACAGAAGAGGTTTCCAAACCCAACTCCACAGAACAGAGTTCTACTCCAAAGTCACCTCTCCTCCCTGGGGGCTGACAAGGTGCATCATAACCCTCACATCAACATTTTCCAAAGCACTGAGCCCAGTTTTAGCATTTTCCAATAAGCCACAGACCATTGTCAGTCACAGAATGAAGTGTTTTCATCCTCTCTGCTGTGCATGCTCTATCATGCCTAATAACATCAGTGTCAGAGGGCAACGTCCAGCAGCACAACACAGCTGCTGACAGCCACCTGGCAAACCACAAATACATTAAGCCACAAAGGGTCTATTTGTAGACAGAAACGTTTCTGTAAAATGCTCAGCATCTCATCTGTGACAAATCTAAAAAGCTTTCTGCTCCTTACAATCGTGTTCAAGTGCCAAAATAAAACCAGTGTGCTTAACATGACAACTGATTGTTATCTTGGGAATATGACACCAGGCCTGACCGCAAAAGGCTGCTCTTCCTGAGCACTGTCCATGTTTATATTTGATCACCTCCAAAAACAGGCTGCACTATGGATAAGGGTATTTGTGGAAGTCTGCTTTGAGGTATAATCCATCTTTTCTCTTCTTGAGGTCTCCTAATCTCTCGCCTTTGAATGTAGCACTAGAGATGACAACTCATTGACCAGAAACTCACTTGAGATGTCAAAAATGGCTTTTTCAAATTAAGAAGGCTACAAAGCAGCTGCTCAGAGCAGTCCCCAAGGATGGGGATCCCTCATTTTTTATGGTCCTGTCCCAGGGGTGGTGTTCATCCATCAATACAGCTATTTACAGACTGCAGAAACAGCCCCCATTCTTTACTTTTCTACAGCAGCCCAACTTATAAAAAAATAATACAGTCATTAACTTATTTATGATAGTCTTTTTTTATTACTTGGTTACACCTGATTTTCTAGGACACCATATGAACATCAACTCATGCTTTACAGACACCAAGAATATTTGACTTTATAAGACTGGCCAGCACCCTGCAGCATTCCCCATCACAAGACATTTCATGAAGCCTTTTAACTTTTACATCTTTGTATCAATATTTAGGCTTTTGGGATTAACTGTTTATTTTATTTTGTTTCAGCAACGCTTGCATTCTTGGAGAACATCCTGTAGCTTCCTAGTCTTTGTTTGGATTTCCACAGCATTTTAACAACAATAATAATGTAATTTCCCAGCAGAGCTTTTAACATCAGTCTCTGACTGTGAGAAATTAATATACTGAATGTCAATGTTCCTTTCTATTTCATTTTTCCCTTGTTTTGTAGCTATTTTTACCTCTTTTCCCTTAAGGACTCTGTGCTTTCTAAATACAATTTAACATCCCAAGCAACTGTATATTCAGCTTCTATGTTCTTTGCTTTTGGAGCTACTGACCAGAGAAACCATTCAAGGAAGATTCATCCTTAACTGCTTGAAAACTTTTCCAACAGAAGTTTTCATCAAGTCTTCTTCAGAATCAGGCACTTTTTTTTTTATGATTAAATACTTTTTGACTAAGAAATAACACTGTTTACTGCTCACCACTAACATCCATCCTATCTTGTGGGAGGACTCAATTAAAAACCCCACAAATTTGCAAAGGTACTATGAAGTGTACAACCTAGAAGTTCAGACAACACTGACTCTAGCAGCAAAATTTTACATATTTCAGGTATAGCAGGTCAAACAAATTAATGAAGGTTAATCTCATTAGGTACAAATGGATCAGGGATAGACTACAGTTGGGAAAATATTTTTTTAATCTAGAAAAATTTTACAG
This sequence comes from Megaceryle torquata, assembly GCA_024611175.1. Lineage (NCBI taxonomy): Eukaryota > Metazoa > Chordata > Aves > Coraciiformes > Cerylidae > Megaceryle > Megaceryle torquata. Next base: position 59,271 of record JANIJG010013581.1, on the reverse strand, counting down.
TGGAAAAAATGAGATTGATGTTACTGAAACATCTTGCAAATAGTGAGAGTATATAATTGTCACAAACTGTCTTTAGAAACGATGTTGTCTGGTTTGGGGCTTATTTTTTTGTTATGGGTTTGATTTTTTTTAACATTAAGTACAAAGTTCTATGTATAACCTTTTTTTTTTTTTTTAATAGTTTCTGTTAAAGATGAAAACACAGGTTCAGCAAGAAGTACCTAACACCAATGGTGATCTGTAGTATAGACCAGCTCAGTGCAGTGAGCAAAACCAACAAAACCAGATGCCTTTTTTTAAGTATAAATTAACATTTTTCCTCTGGTCAATTTGTTTTTCATTTGAGCACTTAATGCATCACCTGCTATCCATATTAGAGCCTGAAGAGAGCTAGATAAGCATGCTTTGCTCCCATGAACCATCTTACCCATCAGCTAAGAGACAACACTGTCCATCTTTCAAAGTAAAAGGACAGGGGAAAATTGCTATTCAGAGTCACTGTTTACCATCCAGATAAAGTTGTGTTTATGCATATATTAAAAAAATACCAAGGTCATGGAACTGTATTATTTTAGAAATCTTATTTCCCCACTCCCTTTTTCCAGGCTCAGTCCCACAGGCAAAACAGCCTCTTGGCCAGTACCAAAGCCTGATGTATCCAGCTGAATCCAGCCCTGTAGGCACCAGAAAAGTTTGTGCAACTCACCTGGGAAGAAGTTTTACAATCAGCCTTCAATGGCTGCCCAAGACTGGGTATAAAACCTCTTCACCCTGCTCTCCACTGAAGTCAGGACTCATGAAAAAACATTTTCTGAGATCCACAAAACAGACTTCAAAACATCAGGTATTTGGCAGACATTTGTCCTATTGTAATTGGACCCTTGCTACTGAAAAAAACCAGTATTTTTCCTACATCATAATGAGTTCTGTCCAATATCAGTTTGAAGCATGGGAAACAACACCGAATAAATGCACACTTGAAGATTCACATAGAATCACTGAATCATTTAGCTTGGAAAAGACCTTGAAGATCGAGTCCAGCTGTGAACCCACTACTGCCAGGTCACCACTAAACCATGTCCCTCATCACCACATCTACACAGCTTTGAAACCCCTCCAGGGATGGGAATACCTCCGTGCTCTGGGTATCCTGATCCAGGCCTTCACAACCCTTTTGGGATAGACATCTTTCCCCTCATGACCAACCTAAACCTCCCCTGGCACAACCTGAGGCCATTTTCTCTTGTCCTGTGGCTTGTTCTTTGGGAGAAGAGACCAACACACACCCCCCACTACCACCACACCCCCCTCACCCCTTCCCCAGCTCCAACCTCTTTTCAGGGAGTTGTCAAGAATGAGAAGGTTTCCCCTGACCCTACTTTTCTCCAGGCTGCACACCACCAGGTCCCTCATCTGCTCCTCTCTACACTTATGCTCTAGATCCTTCCCCCATTTCATTGCCCATCTCTGGGCTTTCTTCAGCTCCTCAGTGTCCTTCCTGAAGTGACACAATACTGAACCCAGGATTCAAGCTGCAGCCTTCCAAGTGTCAAGTACAGGGGGACGATCCCTGCCCCAGTCCTGCTGACCACATGCACTGAGCTATATTCTGCACATAGCTTTAAAAACAACAACAAAAAATTCCAACAAAAGCACACCACTAGGAAATTCCTTTTCCCACTAGCCATAAAAGTGTTTGGCAGAAGGGTCTTACTGCTCACATGCAGGATCCCCAGTACATTCATTCTATGTACAGCGTGGGCACACAAGGAAGGGATGTACTACTGTAAATGGTACCTGCATTAAAATAGTCTGAAGTCCTCAGCCTAGCTGGTATTTGTGTTAATGATTGTACTATATTTCTGCCAAAGAATTTCCAGATCTAAATCCTCTATAGTGTTGCATCTTAGATGCTCTAACACAACCTCTTTTTTTTTTTTCCAGGAGACATTTACATGCAGCAGAAATTCTTCCAATAACTAAAATACCCTCTTTAAGTTAAAGAAATCAAAGTATGTTTGTATAGTGCAAACAGCTAATGCAATCACAGCCTTGCCAGCACCTATGCACTCACATTTCAGTGAGGTTGAGTTCAATGTGGTCTCTGCAAAAAAAACCCTACCAAAACAATCTTTGCAGATTTTTTTTTTCTATTGCAGCTGACTTGCACTTTATAACACGTATACTGCTTTCATCTCATACACTCCCACTCTAAAACCTTTGCTGTTTTTACTCTGCCCCTGAAAGTTACTCAGGCCCTGTTTCTCCCACATTCACTTTGGGAAGGGAATTACAAATTTTGGTGAAATTTGGAGAAAACAGGCCAAGCTGTTCTCACCTAGGCCTTCAACTAGGCAAATTTTTGCAGCTTCTTCCATATTTAATCAATAACATTCTCACTGTCTCTTCTCAGCTGTGGTTTAGAGTATCTAATCAGAAGACACCTCCAAACTATCTAGCTCAAAACAAACAAACCAGCCAGAAAAAAAAACCCCACAAAAATACCAGGCACAGAAACAAACAAAAAAAACCAAACACAAAACAAAACCACACCAAACAAAAAAAATTTCTAAAATCCCTTGGATCCTGCTCAGCAGCTTCCCTGTCTTCTTGGTTTCCCTGTAAATAAGAAACATCACAAAGCTTCATATTCTCCAACCACCTACAGCAACATCATAAAACCAGCTTCAACTCTATCCAGCAGTAAGGTATGGAACATGTTTTATATCTCTGTCCCAGAAAAACTCTAAAGAACGAGCCACAACCTCCATGTCCAACATGCTTCAAAGCCAAGAATTGCTGCACAGCTCCTGGATAGAAGAGTAAAACACATCTGACAGTGGGCAAGATTGCTTCTCTAACATTTCCACCTCCCCTCCCCCCAACACCTTTCAAATCAAATCCTTTCAGAAAAAGACTCCATCTAAGGCTAAGTGGAAAACATCCAGCCCAAGTCCGATGAGTTTATAGGCAGCTAAAAATGGGTCATTTCAGAAGAGTGAGCAGCAGCCTTACCTAGCACAGACCGTTACAGTCTGGTAACCAGTGACACTTTGCTATGTGCATTTCCCATTTCCATAATTAGTATAATCACTTTCCCCCCCACCCTGGATTAGAGTCTGCTTTCATCTCCATACAACCCGAGAGAAGCCAACTTAGTGTTGAATGCAGCATGGCCCAACTATTCAGTCAGGGTTGAGAACTGAAACAGAATTTCAATACTTATTTATAATAAATAACAGGTAGAGTTACTGAATACCTTGAATGTTTGTCCTGTGTTATTGTTTAGGACATTCCTACAAGACCACTTTTAGAAACCCAGGGAGCCTTCTGAAGTTTCAGAATAACATTTTCTTTGCTGTGCCTTTATATATATATACACTTCATATTCAACAGTGTAATAGCTTCATCCGATAGAACCTGAATGAGACTGCTTACAGATTGGGGAAAAAAGCTGTGCTATTTCTGGAATATAGCAACTTGTTGATTCCAGAAAAGGTAATAAAAAAGAGGGTTTGTTGAGCAAGAGGAATGGAAAGCCAGATCCAAAGGGAAATACATTCACTTTGCAAGGGGAGTTGGCTCTGCAAAACCTAAAATGACCAAAGCTAGTGGGTTTAAATAAATAAATAAATAGAGGTCTGACCTGTGGCAATGCTGCGCCCTGGATAATTGACAGCTTCCGAGGGCTTTCGAGGAGCCACATCCCAGGGATTCCACTTAATTCTTATAAGACTGACACTTAAAGCAAGTTTTTAGACACATTAGACTGATCCAAGGTTAAAATAAATGTACATGCTAGGCTTCCATTTACACTGAAAAGGTCTTCAAAAGTGATCATGTTCTGAAGTAGTAAGATCCTATCTTTCTACATGATTTTTACAATTACTGAAAATACTAAAATTTGTTCCTACACCCGTGTTAGAGTTTTATAATAGCATTGATATTGAATATTCTGGTAGGATTTTTGTACCAGCATCTTTCTTTAGAAGGCTTCCATAACTGTGGGGTAGTTACAAGCATGGTGCGTTACAGCCTGTAGAAAAGTTAATGGTAAACAACGGATAGAAAGTCTTCAGTTGTCATGGATAGAATAATGCGCTGCCCGCCCCTGCCTGTCACTGCCAGTGATAACACCTAGACAAGCTAATTCATACTGCTCAGAGGCTGGTCCACAGAAAAGTACAGGTCAATTGAACTGCAAAGAAATTTACATCAGGCCATCTATCCATCACAAAGAGCATCAGCAGAAGGTATTTACCCCTCTCTACAGTGACTTCTGTGACATTTCTCACCTGCAAGAGGTGACAGTGATGTTAAAAATATTTAAAAAAACCCCAAAAGTCAAACCTGATTGATTCCAAGAACATGGCAGAAGTGAAACCACGGCACCTGAGCTCTGACTTTGTAGCCTTTTTCAGGTCAGATTTGATGGTCTCCTTCCAGATCCATAAGTCAGTCTGTGATTCTACCTGGACTGATGATGTTGCAGTTACATTTGTCAGAAAACAGGTTTCTACCCCTTCAAAAAACCTCAGTATGGTTCTCTGCTTGATATAAAGAAATAGTCCATAAAAAAAATAATTAGGCTACCACAACATTCCATGAAGACCTTCTTAGCAAGGAGAAAAGAAAGAAGGCAGAAATATAGTCATCCAGTATTGACTAAAATTGATTAACGCTTTTTGAAAAAGGTATTTAAGAATGCAATGTTTTATCTTGAAACCATCCCAATACTTGAGTCAACCCAAAAGTAACTTCAAGTCTCTTCATTTTATGAGGGGAGGGGGAAAAAGAAACCAACAAACAAAAACTAAACACACTTACTTCAGTTGATCAAAAGTACACAACTTTGTTTGCTGTCTGAACCAGAAAGGAAAGTTTTTCACTCACCTCTGTCCTTGATGGCAAGTTTTTCCAAGTGGAAGCGAGATGAATTCTTTTGGTGATGAGCAAAGCAGAAGAGTGACTAGCACACTGCCAGCTACCCTGGCACCACAGTAACAGCCTATAAAAACCTGTGCATGTCACCCAAAGAACCAGCAAATCTGGGATTCATTCATTCTGGGATGAAATCTGTGGGGTTGGCCCCAACTATACTTTAAATGGTTATTCTGCTTATTGCAGCAAGGGATTGTAGCACACAAGTGCTCGAGACCCTGTTCGGTGACAGATTTTGGAGTCAGATGTGCTGGAAACTATTCAGAATTAGACTGAACTTTTCTGGTTGCTGACCCAGAAAGGGTCTAAGAATTTATGGGCTAGGACAGGTCTATTTCAATTAACCATTTTTTTGGCAGCTTCTTTGGAGATCAAAGAGTAGGTGCAGGTACCACCTCCAGAAATGATCTCCAGGGCTTTCCAACCTTGTAAAAGGCTCACATTTCCCTCCATCTAAATATGAAGAGCCTCATCAGAGCCCAGATATTCACAAAAGTGGTCCAGATGTCCTATTTCTTACAGGGGCTCAGAGCTTGAACACCACAGCCCTGCTTCTTCAATGGAAGTTGGGAACCATTTGTTCCTGGACTACCCTGCCTGATGTCAGTAGGCGTCCAAGGGACATGGCGGTGACTGAGACTCTGCAATTACTTTCAGCAACCCACTCCAGCATTTAGTTATCTATGCAGGAAAAATTGCATCATCTGCAACAGAAACTGAAATAAGACAGCCAAAGACTTATTTTCTCCATCTGCCACAGATAGGTCAGTTTGCAGCTCCATGTGTATTATAATATTTGGAAGATATGAAATCTTGGCCTACCACTCTTCCTTTACTAAAACCTCTTATTCTTCCAGTCCTTTATTTTTATTCTGCTTCATAGAACCAAGTTTCTTCCCCGAAATATCTCTTACAATCCATACAATATCTCTTACAATCCTAAACTTCAAGCTAATACTAATTTGTACAACTACACATCAATTACTGTGGATATCTTCAGATTATGAAAAAATTCTGTTGCAGAGAGCATCACACCACACATTTTAGATTTCCACCCATAGCCTATTTAAAGTTACTTGAACAATCTCATAGGTAATGTGGTAGCAACCAACCTTCTCACATTGAAACACCTGATGCTTCAGCAGCAGGAAATGTCTGGCAAGGTTAGATAAGAAACCAAACAACTTATGAAACAGGTTGCTTTGATCCATTTCCGACATCTCTAAAACAGAACTGACTCATGCAGATAGCAAATGGGAAAAAAATGTCTCCTGTCACCTCCAGATGTCCCTCGGGGTGCTATCACTTCTCAGCTCTGAAACCTTGTTAGACTCCAATGTAAGGAGAGGTCCACCCAGTTCTGGGATATGGGGGTGTGTGTGTGGTGGCAGTGATGCCCACACCAGAAGATCAGAGATCTTTTGATTGCTTTCTAGAACTGAATACATTCCCTTTTAAACATCACTTTTTTTTTTAGTAAGTTGCCAGAATTTATGGTCAGAGAGAACGTTTGTTGACCATTCAGAATTTATACATACATTGCTCAGTTGCATGGTATGTGAACATTTTAGTAATTAAAATACCCAGAACACATTTCTAACCAATAACAAGTGCTATGGATTATCTGAAAACTGTAATTTGTTACTGAGCACCAGAAAGCTTTCAGCAATTCCAGTTGCAAACACTTTTGTAACAAGTTTGAGTCCTTTCAAAGTGGGGGGGAAAAAAAAGCCACCAACCCAAAAAACATCTGGTTACATAAATGTTACTAGGAAAGTTTACCAGGAAGGGTGGACATCTCTTTTACAACAGGCCTAGCAGAAAGCTAGTCTGGAGCTGCCCAATAAGCCATATTTCCATTGGAAAAATGAGTTTGCCAAAGCTGAAACTTTCTTGAAGAATGCCAGAACTTCAGGGGAGGCCATTTATTGAGTGCAGGATGGTGTCTCTGTGCTATAAGAGGGGACAGAAGCAAAATGGCCAGGAAAGCTTGCAAGGTAGATGTAATTTTTATATATTTTAGTCTTTCTAACAAGACTATACCTACCCTGGGCTCCTGCACCATCCCCATCACCACAGGGATCTCAAATAGCAAGTGCTGCAGTGGAGCAAGGAGGCTGCATCACCCAAAACCACTGCAAAAAGGAGATGCAGTCTCCAACACTGCCTATGTCAGAGCTTCTCTCTGGTTTTCCCTCTGCTCCATCCCCTTACTCCAGCTGGATGTCCCTGCCCATAGGACTATCCAGCTTTTATCTCCAGGAGATAAATTGTTGTCAGAGCCAGAAGCATTAGATTTAAAAAAAAAGCTGATAAGACACTTTCTGCTAGGGAGAAGTGAAGTTTCCAAATAGCAAGTGCTTTTGGGGAGTACAGATTCAGACCTACATGTTTAGACCTTACCAAATTCACTGGCCTCACAGAGCTATATGAAAAAACCCACAACTTTGTTCCACATGCCAGTTGCAGCACGTAACAACAAACTGTTTTATATTTACAGGAAACTTGAAGCAAAGATAACCTCTAACCTCCCCAGTTCTTGGTCACAGCTTAGGCAAAGCCATAGGAATAAACTCTGGAGTGGTGTTGTCAGTTTTTATTTATTTTAAAGAAACACCATTTCTCTAGGCATGGAAACATTTGAAGGTTTAAGCTTGGCCACAGCTGAAAAGGGTTTGTTTAAAAAAAACCCACTTCAAAATGAATATATTTCCCATCCATCATTACACAGGGCTGCTTTGGGGAGGGTGCTGGCAGGCTATCAGCATGTAGAGCTCATTTTAAGCAGCAAAGTAAACTACAACACCCTAAAAAACTAACAGGGTCCCAGATTCCTTTTAAATAATAAAACAAATGCTTCGAAGAACCAAAAAAAAATTAAAACACCCCTTACACCTATGTTGAGGTGACACAGGTATGCTTAAACTACTCAGCTTAGTCTATTTTTCCATTCTATTATATTAAATATTTACTCTGTTAGTGGTTAGTAGTCACACATCTGAAAATAAACACCACTACCTTGCATCACAGACCTTGTTTTGTTCAGATTTGGCCTAATGCAGAGAACCAGCCCAGCCACCCACCTGAACTTGGGGACAACTTGGCAGCCCTGATGAACACCACCACGATTTTGTTGGCTGGATCCAAAACCAAGCCCTCAGGGAAGTTCACATTTAGACCAGGTGGAGGGGCCAAGCCTCATGATTCAGGCCTGAGCTACTTTTTGTAACCTCCTGAAGAAGAAAGAAACATTCCTGTTTCAATGAGATCTCTTACCCAACAAGCTAACTCTACACCAGCCTCTGCCAAGAGGACCCTACACCCCCAGGCTCAAGACCACCTTGATCAAAACCAATTCAGCAGAAAACAGACCACCTGACAAACCACTGAGGGAAAGAAAATGAGGAAAAAAAAAACAGAAGAACAAGCCTTAGAGAAATATTTTAAGAAATTATTTTCTTGGCCAGCTCTAACTCTGGTTCTCAACACTTTAAGGCTGCTAGACCAGAGGGAGATATCTAAGTTTCCACCACTGAGATGTCCATATTTGTTGGACAATGGGGTCAGAGCAGCACCTAACACGCAGTTTGGCATCTCTTCAATTTATATAAGTAATTTTTCTGGTACCTACAAAGCTTGAGGCGTTGATCACCAGTTCACAACTCTGCTTTTCTTTCCCTGTAGTAGTCATCACCCACTTGTTATTTCTGACATCCTTTCAGTCAGAGCAACTTCATACTTCATTTTGCAGTTCTTATCATACCTTTTAATCTCTTTCATCCCTAAGGGGATTTGATACTGTTGACACACAGCAAGTGACAGACCATACCATTCTGATTCACTCCACAGCACCTCTACCTGAGCAAGAGCAGCCAAAGTTAACCTTAATTTGTTCTTTTCCTGACACAAGGAATGTCAGCAACAGCAGAGGTAAAGGTGTCAACAGGCTTTTCATGCAAGGAAGAACATTCTACCTGTCCTGCTCAAGGCTGGCCACAACTAGACTACAGGAACCCCACAAGAAGCTTGCCACATAAGAATAGATGTTCAGTTCCTCCTGAAAGTATTCCCCCCACCCCCACCTTGCGCACCAGCTGCAACTTTTCAGGTAGTCTCAGAGAGGAAATACTAAACTAAAAGACCTTGGGCACTTGCAAAAAAAAAAAAAGCAAGGTAGCAACACAACAGCAATATCAGTGCAAAGAAAAAATCCATTTCGTTCTTGCTTCTCTATCTCACTGGCTGATTAATGGTCTGGTCTTTACCTTGCTGTTTGGATTAAGCTCACTTCTAGTTTGATGGACATCATCAAACACATACTGGAACAAATAATTTTGTCCCTTCTGAAAAAAAAAAAACTGCACCACCCTCACCCCTCCTTGTACAATGCACTGTGAGGTGAAATGCTGCTTCCCACTGATTGTTCTTCCCCACACTGCAGAATTTGAACAGAGTACTTTCCTTCTGTTTCTTGGTGAATTAATAAACCAGGGCCTTAAAAAGCCAAAGTCAGGCCATCAAAGCCTATTGCAGCTGTATTTTTATTCTTGAATCATTGGTAACACTTATGTTCCAAAGTTTATAAAATGGGTACAGAATGCCTTAATGGTATTGGAACATCCCAAGTGCTTTTCTACAATACCACAACTGAATTAAGATGTGCCTTAATTCAATGTGCTAGAGAAAAACTTTTCAGAAGAAAATTATTACCTATTAGAAAGGTATAATGTGTCATGGAAACATTTAATTGGGAAATATTCCGCATACCTGTGTTCCCTGGGCTGACACAGAAGTTATGAAATGGTCTTTGAAGAAAAACACAAGTGGAAAAAAGCTAAAGCCACATGGAAGAGAACAGCATCCCAAATTATTTGCTTTTGTCTCCCCAGGTGGTCAAAGCTCAGAAGAGGCAAAAGGGTCAGCTTAGATGTTAGTTCTGGCTTACAAGTGCCAACCTGCTACTTAGATCTCATTTTCTACCCTGGCCTCCCAGCAGAAGAAAAAGCCTCCAAGGTCCGTCAATGCCTCTGTTGTTAAAGTTACGTATAAAAATAAACACAAACCCCCTCCAAGCCTCATAGTCCCTCTCTCTCCTACCTAGACTTGCCTAGTATTTTATGCAAATTGTTGCCACTTCTCTTATTAGTGACATTATTTATAGAATTACAGAATGGTTTGGGTCAGAAGGGACCTTAAAGATCACCTAGTTCCAACTCCCCTGCCATGGGCAGGGACACCTCCCACTAAACCAGGTTATTCAAGGCCCCATCCAGCCTGGTCTTGAACATATCCAGGGGTGGAGCATCCCAAGATCAATACCATTTTTCCTACCTCCTCTTTTTTATGTTCATAACTGTTTGCCTCCTCCCAAAAACTACAACCGTGGCATTGATCCCGTCTTTTTTATACCTGCACCCAAACATAGGGAGATTTTCCTTTTACTAAGAGCTTTCCCTTATCAAGTAGGATTTTGGATTGACAATAATACTGTCAACTTCTCAGTTCCCAGCTAATTCCTGCTGGCTTGTGACTGAAGGGGATCTATTCCATCACATGGGCTCACAGGAGGACCAGGAGATAGCTGCAATATTTAATAACAAATCTCACGTTCCAAACAGAAGAAACTCATTCAATAGCCAATTACTTGTCACTAGAAATGTCTTTTTCCTTAGGAGTGTAATAGCCACACGGATAAATTTATGCTTCCCATTCTCCTCCCCTGGACACACCAACAAACCACATTTCTTCACTTCGGCTTGTAACATCTGTCAATGTCCATTTCAAGCTACGTTGAGCTGCTTGGGTGGTTTCTCCTCATTTGAACCCTGTCCCAAGGCAAACCCCAGCAGAAGTTAACATTATCCTCAAGTCACACCTGTATTAGAGCCCCAGCACCAAGGTCCATGGGCATGAGATACAGCTGTATCGCAACCAATGTTTCAGGATGTCACCAGAGCTGCAAACCTTCTCTCCTGTGTTAAAGAGGTTATGTGCTGTAGGTCCCTGTGCAAGCTGAGGCATGTGGAGGTCATGCAACCTTGTTCAGGGTGTCCTTCCAAAACAAACAGACAAATAACTGTGCAAGTCCTGTCTATTCCATATTGCTTTTTATTTGTCCTGAAACAAACAAACAAACAAACAAAAAAAGGCAAGAAATTTTTCTCCTTGCACACACAAAATCCATAAAAAGGTGCTGCAAAACATCCAGCTCCGGGCTTGGAGTTTGTTTTGTGAGCTTTAGTTTCAGATGGGAAAAGGTTTTAAGTATATTATTTAAACAAGTCCTAACAGCATTAGATTACTTACTGTTTGCAGTTTATACAATAAACCAAATGATTACTTTTCACTTAGGTTTGACATATACCATTACTATTGGAACATCCTATTACTTCAGAATGCACTTAGAGAAATAAGAGCTGTTTGGGAAGTTAAAGCTTAGAGAAAGCCATTTCCACATCAAATAGTTTTAATGTTATCTTACTGGAGGAGGAGCAGCAGGGAAAAAAAAATAACCAAAAAGATTTCAACTGTACTTATGCTCCCAAGGTGCGGAAAGATTCACCCAGATCTTCATTTTCATTGTCACAACTCTGCCCTTTTGCCTGTGAAGCATGTATTGAGAAGGTTTTTCTTTTCAACTAAATACTGTTTCCTTCCATTTCATGAGAGCCATGACCCCCGAGAATGACAAACTAGCCACCTTCTTTATTTTCATATGAAGGACAATGTACCCACAACATTTTGCAGAAAGGAATGTATTTTTTTTATCTCACATTACATAAGCTTTAAAACCTATGATTTCAAGGTTTGCTTTCATATCCTCCAACTTAATCAGGAGGACTGTTTTATGAAAAAAAGATCGTTACTTTTTATTACTTATTGCTAAAATACATGGTACTGTTAAGACCCATGACAAACCTTGTATTTTCCAAGGCCAAACAGAGGTCATACAATTACTATGAAGAAATTGCATGAACAGAAAGGGGACTGGGGGGGGGGGGGGGGGGGGGGGCAGGAAAAAGGGGGGGAATTTTTTAGTATAACTGAAAAAAGCTGAAAAAAACTTTC
>JANIJG010013581.1:0-24519 GCA_024611175.1 Megaceryle torquata | reverse complement strand
TACTAATATATATAAAAATATAGTATATATATAATATATATAACAATATAATATATATATATTGATTAAAATCAGGAATGCCTTTTTTGACGCTGTGCCATGCTTTTAAAAAAACTGTGCATCAGAGCAACAAAACCTGAACTTTTGGGAGAGCAAATTCAGTTTAGGTTATAATGAGATCACAATCAAAACAAAGGCCTGAAATGATTCACTTCACCCCCTTGGTTATCTGCCTTATTTGTTGTATAACATTCCAGCTCTGCTTACCTGAAGTGTACATTTTATCCAGGACATTAAGATCTGACAATAAGAAGTCATCCAATAAAAAAATCCTAGCCAAAGGAGTTACCATCCAGAGGTGCCCATGACAGGGCAATTGCCACAACACTACAGGCTCCACAGATGTTACCAGGAAATGCTGCTTATGCATCTCAAGTTCTAATGTAGTACGAGTATCACCCCTTAATAAATCTGTGCCAAACTCAGTGCCTGATGACTTCTATAGAGATGTGCATCACTTGTCCCACTGAAAAGCCCTGCCCTTGCTCCCTAGATATTTTGGCCAAAATCCTTATCCCTGGCAAAGTTTCCAGTGAGAAGGTCGTGCTCTCCAAATTTACTGACAGGGACAATATTCCCTTTGTAACGTCAGATAGATGGTCTCTCTGGGGAGATGCCCTGAGAGTGGATATCACATTGCTTTGCCCCATCAGAGGCAGAAGCAGGGAAGAGCAAGAATTTTGGTTCAGGCGAGGATCAGAGAGCTTTCAAGGAGGCAGAAGGGGGATTTTCAAAACAGAGAGAGTTCATTAAAGCCTTGACTTGTAAACAAGGCAGCAGCATATTACTCCCATAACTTCAGGCTTAGAAAATCACCCTCTGATCCCAGAAGGACACAAAGTGCTACTTATCATTGCAGTGTCATTTTGAAGACATGCAGGCTGCTCGGGTTATAGGCTGGGACAGGCTTCATTTAACCCACTGGAGCACCTAATGACTCCCCCTGAACTCCAAAGAAATCTGTTTTCTCCTGCAGTTATTTAAGTAAGTGCTTCTTGAGGCAATACAATGCTTCCCTGTGCACCTGTTCAGCTTTAAAGGGTAAAGAGCCAACAGAAGAGTTATTCAGCATCCCTTAGCCATATTTCCAAAGGTTCTATCTGGCACTGTTACAGTTTTGGTGGCTGGGCTGATTGGTGATGTGCTTCCCAACCTGCAGGAGTGGGCAGGGTGAACAGTTAAAGATAAAAAGGAAGGTGTCTTGGGACCGTGGGGAATAGGGCTGGTGTGGTTATTTTGGAGACAAACTTATTAGTGCTGAGTATCTCAGTGCCCAGAAGTCCCCAGCAGCAGAGAAGTTGACAAAGGAAAGGGAAAGCTGTAGAGTATGGACATAGAAGAGAAGAACAAGAAGCCGTTTACATTTGAATTATTTTGGGTAATCACAGAAGTGTAAGAAAGATTGAAACTGGAGGTATGAGGGTGGGGGCTCCAGCCCAACCCTGCTCCCAGCAAGGTCAAGACCACAGCTGCAGCAGGCTGACAGGGCCATGTCCAGGCAAACTGGGGCATCCCTGGGGATGGTGAACCCTTACCACCTGAGGCCCTGTCCCAGGGATGCCCCACTCACACAGGCAAGACTGTTTCTTAGGGCCAGACCTGCTGCTCCACCAGTCCCAGCCCATCCTCATGCTCAGGGCTGTTCTGTCCCATGCAGGACTGGGTGCTTGTTCTTGTTGAACATCCGGAGTTGATGGTTACAAGAAGATGCTTCTTGTTTTACAAGAAAAGCACCATCTTTCCTCAAGTTGCCTCTGAGTAACAGGTACAATGCACATACAAAACCATGGAAGTTCCAATCACATGCTGACATTACCTGTAACTCACCAAATCCTGGGCTGTTGCATGTCATCCTATCTTGGTGGTCCATCACAGAAAGGAGACACAAGACCAAAGGTAGCATCCAACAGAGCATTTTGGACAGGAGAAAACCCCTCCAGTTTAATGGGAAACTTACTGCTGTCTGATCCCAAATACTTCTATTTTGCTTTGAAATACTACAACTAAAAAAAAAAAAGCATTTACTTTTCCATGGCATATGCATTCTAAGAGGTAAGAAGACACCATCCTCTTGTTCTTTTACACTTGATCAGCCTTTGCTCTCCAAGAGTCATAACCCAACACAGTTGCTCTTTCAGATCTGTATTTTCCAACTAATACTCATTTCCAACTAATTTTCCAACATTTTCTGCAGGTGCAGTAGAGAGAGTAAAGAAAATTAGAGACTACGCCTTTGTGCACTTTAATAAAAGAGAACATGCAGTGGAAGCTATGAAAGCCTTGAATGGGAAGGTAAATACTAATTTTGGGGGCTTATGTGCAATGTATTACACAGCTGAAGCAAAGCTGCATGGTTTATTAGCTACAAAGCCATCCCAAAGCTGTTTGCTCTATTCTCTATTTGCCGGCGGCTTTTATACTCCTGAAGTCATTTTTCAGGAGCAAAGCTTTCAGCAGACAGGAGCCTAAATGAGGACTAGTAAATGAGGGGTTACGGTTTCCCTTGGCTCACGCTCACATCCTTGTTCCACCTCTGCCAACAAAAACACTCGCAGGGCAGCGTGTGAATGGCAAACCGGGACAAACAGGGTCAACTCAAAACATACGCTCCAAATTCAGCTGTGGATTTGCAAGGAGGCTGCTGTATTTAGTAATTCTTGCACTGCAAGAAGTAATTCACAGCACTGTAATGCAAGAGCTGTACTCAAAGAGGTGTTAACCCTGCTCCTATTTTTAGTGCTACTGCTGTTCTCCATAGGAGCACGTATAATCTCACTGACTTACATGCTACTTGGCAGGGAAGCAAAGTCTTTTGAAGGCTCTGTAACTGTGCTCAGTCAGTTAAGGAGTCTCTCTTGGATGAGGTCAGGGCTGTGGACTCTCAATGCATTAAGCCTTCACCCAGCCAGTGCCTTCTTCCACGTGTGGGAAGGTTGTCGGTTTTGGGGTGGTTTTCTCCATCTTCCCATCCCATTAGCAAACCTCATGGGGAAACTGCCTCCCTAGTCCAGTGCACTTTGGAGACTTACACTTGTGCTTCATCCATGCTCTCTCCCCACCACCTCGGCATGAAGGTGCTGGATGGGTCCCCGATTGAGGTGACATTAGCCAAACCCGTCGACAAAGACAGCTACGTCAGATACACCCGGGGCACAGGTGGCAGAGGTACCATGCTGCAAGAATACACCTACGCCTTCGGACACATGTACGACCCCACAACCGCCTACCTGGGCACCCCAGTTTTCTATGCACCCCAAGCCTACGCAGCTATCCCCAACCTCCACTTCCCTGCCACCAAGGGGCTCAACAACAGGAGCATCATCCGGCCCCCATCCATCCGAGGTAACACCTGTCACACCAATGCTTAGCTCTAGCAAAATTTCTCCTCTGGGGCCTGGGTTGCTGCTCCCTAGACTCATGTTGACAGTGGTGACTTTGCCCTGGACCACTTTCAGAGAGGGATCAGAGCTTTATTTTTTAGGGTCTGTCTTTCCCAAATGTGTAGCAATCTACCATCAGATGGATCAGGGCATGAAAAAAATAACCATTTTACAAGAGCAAGCCTGAAAGAGCTTCCAGATTGCCCTTGGTCCAGTGTAAATAAACCACTAATGCTCTTGGTTTTGCCCCAGCAGGGAAGACCAAATAAAAGAATTCTCCTTTCCCCTCTTCAGAGCCACCAGCACAGCTCTCTGCTTTGAACGTGACAGGACAAGTTTTATCAGTCCTGGTGATTTCCAACCCAAAGGCACAGAGTTTCCCAAGGAGGTCACATTGCCCTGATGCAGGGTAGGGAACCAGCACTGAAATCAAGAAAGCCATTAATTGTGCGCTCTGGGAGATGGATTCCTTTTTGGGGGGATTATTAACCTAATAACAAGCAGTCTATTTCCAAAAGCTGCTGGGGCTCTGCCTTTGATCTCAGGTAGGAGACCTGGGACCAAATTAAATTTTCATACTCAGGCACCCTCAAATTAAACATCATTGAAGGCATCACTTGGTAAGTGCAGAAGTAAGATTAGGGGCTAACAAAAAAAAAAGCCAGAAAACCCACAAAGAACCAAACCAAAACCAAAAAAAAAACCCCAAAAAACACCAAAAACCCCCAAACAAACAAACAAAACAAAAAAAAAACCCAAAAAACAAACAAAACCAACAAAACAAAAAAAGAATCTGCCCATTTGATCTTCCTTCCAAAGATGATACCTGTAGTTTGTGTCTGCAAGCTCATGCAGGCTGGGACCCTGCATGGCAGCCTGGTAGGGCTGCCAAGGACCATGCCAAACAATTTTTCCCTCTTCACAAGGAAGGGGACAGGGAAGCTGGAATTTCCCTTGTTGCTCCACATGTTTTTGCCTGCATGGGTGAAACCACCTTCTATGAAGGTTGCACTGGGAAAGGAGCAGATGTGATAACCCACCAGTTCTCTCTTGCTTTACAGTCTTCCCAGACTCCCAAGTAGGGATCCCAGAGGAAAAATGGAAGTGTAATGGGGGGGAAAAAAAAACCCAGATTTTGTTTCATGTAAGCAAGGAATTGTACAAACTCTGAATTCTTCGAGAAAGTGAAATTACAGTGGTAACGAGTGATATCAACTGTCCCCTCTCTGCCTTTCAACTACAAAACTGGGTAGAAAGATGTCACAAAATCAAAACTGACCAGAGAAGATGGAAAATGGGTCAGAAAGAAGCAAGAGTCCCCGCCCAAACAACTCACCTGTCCAAGTGTATGAGTCCCAGAAGAAAGGGTGTCAATGTCAAGCCTGGGTTATCCCAGCAGCAGGCTACAGGAAGCTCCTGTCCATCTTCTTCCCAAACGCAGCGAGTGGAGCTAACTTTTCCATTTCAGCGAGAATCAGGGTAATTTTTCCGGTGATTTGATTCAGTTTAATGCCTTCTTACATTCCTAGAAATTTACATGAATATACCTGTAGGGGCTGCGGGAGTTAGAGGACTGGGAGGTCGTGGCTACCTGGCATACACGGGCCTGGGGCGCGGATACCAGCTCAAAGGAGAAAAGAGGGGAGAGGATAAACTCTACGACCTCTTGCCAGGGATGGAGCTCACACCAATGAACCACATCACACTAAAGCCCCAAGGGATCAAACTTGCTCCTCAGGTATGTGCATGAAAAAAAGTTAATATCCTGGCCAAAAGTTGTCTTTGCCCAAAATGCTTTTAGGAATACACTACCCTGCTTGAATCTTCACTGAGGACTGATAACTGAATCCATTCTCACACCTCAAAAGGCATAAAAAGATTAAAATACCACTTACATTATACCATTTATATAGTATATACCACTAATACAGTACTGCATCTTGCAATATCCACCCGCCTCCTTGGAGAACGGTGTCTGCTCTCCCTCAGAGGATTTTTCCATAAAAACCCATAGGTATAAATTGTAATCCAGCTATGGCTGTTGCTCCATAACAGCACTGAGGCTAAAGAAATTCTCACCCAAAAATGGGCTTGATAAATGGGATGCATTGTGATCTTGGGGCTTCACCAAGGAACAAATGCACGTATGAAAACAATGTACATTATACAATCGCTGTTGGGGAAAGAGGTGTTGACTGCACCACAAAGCCCAGTGCAGAACCTCTGCTTGCTCAAGAAAGCTTTTGATGTCCTACACTTGTGAGGGACTGGGATCCAGATGGATGGACAAACACAGAACAAAATCCCCTCTGGCTCTTACAGCAACTCCTTTTCCCTTATATCATCCAAAGCAACATGAGAAACTAACATCACCCTGAATTTCGAAGCACACCTTTGCCTATTAACACTTTAATTGCCACTGCATCTGGTTTGCCAAAAATCTACAAAAACATTTTCTCCCCTAGTAAACTGGAAAGTGACTTTTTCCTCCCCTCTGCAAAATCTCACAGTCCTCTCACTCTATTTTATCAGCATATAAGAGGGGAGAAAGAGCCGGAATGGTGCTGCAGTGCCTTAGGGCAGGTGAAATTCATTTTTCCATCTTCCCATCCACGCCAAACCCCCACTGTGTGTATTTCAAATAGTGCAACAGCAGTGCCAGGCACTTGCAATGCTAGTTTTTGGGGCACATTTTCCCAGCAACTGAGCTCCCTAATCCCACCACTGCTACTATTTCACAACAACAGGTCTTAAACAGCTACAGCTCGCATCACAACAGCCTCGTTAATAGGACAACCTCATTAATACCTGTCAGCTTGGTCAGGCTCTCCCATCTGCTGCACTGAGACCGCTTCAACAGCATCTTTGAATGGTGGGTTTTGTTCCTGCTGCCTAGCTGGGACACTCAGTGTTAATATGGAGGATTTAAATACTGGTGTAACATTATAAAACTGACATACGTATAAAGGCTTTGGGACAAGTGTTGCCACAGTTCAGAAATGTAATGAACTAGTTTATTTACACTACAAAGTGCTAAACCTCAGCTGAATCTACAATTACAAAATTAGAAGCAGCACTGACATTTGAATTTTACATTTATATTTTAAAGAAAGTGAAGTGTAAATTTGAAATAAGGTAGACCACAGAAAGATACAGGTTGGAGGCATCCAGAGCTCTCTGATCTGCCCCAGCTGGCATGATGGTCAACGTCATTAAGCCCCAAGACCCCATATCTCTGCTGAGTGTCAGGTCTGGTGGAGCTACTTCAAAAAACTAACTGGTCCAAGCACCACTCACAAGGAGGAACACCATGTTGTGTTCAAGCACATTTGGGACAGCACATACTCAGTGGGTTAAAAAAAAACCCAACACAACAAAGCCAAAGCAAGAGTGTTTCCAGAGAGTGATTCCCAATTACCATGGCATAAGCTGTGCTAAGGCTGGGGGCAACATGGCTCAGCATTTCTCTTTAAACTAGGAGTAGAAATTGCCTATTAAAGCCTGTATAATTAATTGGATGGAAACACAGCCTTTTATTCTTTCTTTTTTTTTTTTTTTTTTAAGAGAAAGAGAAAAAGAAAAAAAAAAAAAGAGAAAGAGAAAGAAGAAGAAAGAAAAAGCAGTTTAAAAAAAAAAAGAAAGAAAAGAAAAAGCTAGAAGAAAAAAAGACTATTTGGACTTTTCATGCCCCATAACCCCCTCGGACAGGGAGGCATCAGAGCAGTGAAGATGAATGCGACCCTAGGGTTTTAGAGCTGTTAAATAGAAGTGCATAGATACAGTTTCTGGGGAGGATTCAAAGAAAACCACGCTGATAGCAGAATAAAACAGCTAATCAGCAAAGGAACAAGGGCGTCCAATTTCACAGGGTAGTAACTAACTCTGAGAATGAAATCGATTTTTAAAGTATAAAACTTTTAGATGCATCTTAGAATTCAAGATTAATATAGTATCCTGTCTGCCATTTATTTTATGGGTTTTTTTACTAATGCTTGAAGAAGCTGCCACAACACCCTGAAACTTCTTTAGAGGGAAGGAAGCTGAGCAGTGCAGGGGCTGAAGCTGGGTGAGAAGGTTACTGCACAGAAATTAACCTGAGCAAAAAATCCCTTTTCTCCCTTCTAGATCTTAGAAGAAATCTGTCAGAAAAACAACTGGGGACAGCCTGTTTACCAGCTTCACTCTGCAATCGGCCAAGACCAAAGGCAGCTATTCCTGTACAAAATCACCATCCCTGCCCTCGCCAGCCAGAACCCCACCATGTACGTAACTATTTGAGGTTTTCTGGGATTTAAGAATTTTAACACTTTTAAAATTATTTTTAATCTAGAATCTCTCTTCATAATACAATTGCACAGGTCTTTATTTCCTTTTATATATATATATATATATATATTAGAAAGAAAAACACCCACAACCTAAACTAGACTTGCAGTTATGTCTGTAATGCTTAATGATCTTTCTCTCTGGTAGTGCAAAGATTGCAGAAAGACAGAAATAATCAGGGAAAATGGTGCTTTTTAGTACAAAAACAAAGCATGCAATAGCTCTTGTGGGGAAAACAAAGCAGCTTGAAGGAACATGCTCATAATTCAGCTCCAAATAAGATTCTAAACATTTCTCATCTAAAACATCATTTGCTATGTATTTTAAATAAAAACCCAGACTGTAGCAGGCTTTCTTTTGGCCTGAAAATGCTCAGCGTGCTCTGAAATGATGTTGTGCACAAAATAAGTCCCAAGGCTTATAAACTCAGCAAAGAAACCAGACTACTACAAGGAGAGTGCTTTTGTTAATGCATCAGCAGAGTAAAATCATGTTTCCATTTGATGTGTGGGATGACGCAATCTATGAGCAGATCAAAACATCTTGCAGGGAAGTCCTAGAGAAAAACCCCACCAAGCTAACATTCTGTTGTACTCACAGACATCCCTTCACACCACCCAAGCTCAGCGCCTATATTGATGAAGCCAAAACCTATGCAGCAGAATACACCCTTCAGACTCTGGGAATTCCCACTGAAGGAGCAGAGGTGCCTCCTGCAGCACCAGCTTTTCCAGGTATGGGAAGGTCTGTACAGCACAGGTCTGCTGGAATATTATTTTTCCTTCTGCTTCCTTGTGGATGTCAAGAACAAACCTGGTTTTGGCCACAAAGGACAGATCTAACTGTGCCCCCCCCACGTGTCTATTTTGACTCATGTTTACTTATGTGTGTGACAATTGTATTGCCTATATATTGATTTGTCTCTACATCAGGACTCCACAAATTACAGTGTGCATACCTTAGAGCAACTCAGGCTGGAGGCACCGGGGGGGCAGTCTCTGGTCCAACCCTGCTCCCAGCAGGGCCAATGCTGCTGATAAAGCAGGTTGCCTGGGGCTGTGTCCAGGCAAGTGCAGGCAGTGTCCAAGGATGGGGATCACCTACTACTTGGGATCACATCCCAGGTATTTACCTTCCCTCCACTCCTTCCAGTTTGTGGATGCCTCCCTTCAACTGGGAGCCCCAGACAGGGTGCAGGATGTGAAACTGGTGTCCTCAGTGCCACTTAGGAGATGAATTTTGTCCCTGGACCTGCGGGCTGTGGTCTGGACAGTGCTACTGAGGATGGAGTAGATCTTCCTCACTGCAAAAATGCACAGTTGATTGCATCATGGTGCATCTGTCCTCCCTCAGCACCCCCAGCTCCTTGTGACCTAACACTTTTGATTTCATCCACCAAAGAAATGATGCAACTGTGAAAGTTGCCAGCTCACAGGCGTGACATTTACTGTGCTCTCCAGCATGATGGTTATTCTGAGGCAGTCAGAGCAATGTATGCCAAGCTGCACATGAGGAATGTATTAGTCCATATTACTGAGTTGTTTGGAGTGTCTCAAGGATGGATTTAAAAAAAAATTAATAATCTATCCATCTTCCTGCCACACGAGTTTACAAAAAGCCACAGAAAAATCAATTTGTCTGGGTTTGTGCAGGCTTCCGCAGTGTGGAAACCACATGGGCTCTTTATTGAATCCAGTCTCCACTTACTGCTTAATTATAATCTCTCCCTTTTCTTTCATCTACCCTTATTTATGTGTCTTGGAAACTCAACAAATTGACATATATTGAAGTTTCTGCCTGCAGCATGCACTGGTCCTTGATCAGGACTTGCTGAAGCCCAGTTCAGCTCAGCTCAGGCCATGCCTAGAGAGCAGCTCATTTCACTTACAATGGTGGCAGATATGTTTTAAATGACAGATTTCTCAGTTCCTAGACAAAATGTTTCACCTCGCTTTGCTGATGCAAAGAAGATACTTTGAGCAGCCTCAGTATTCAAATTATGGCAAATTTCTCATGTTTCCTCCTAAGGTAACACCTTCAAAGAGGCAATGCGCTCTCATGTTGCCCAGTATCTCCATTCCACCCACCACAAGGACCTTGGCTTTGACTGACCTTGAGTTGATCCCATTGCCCAGCTGGTTGGTCAGAGACTTTTGGATCCTGGGAGAGGTAGTTTGGCAGCAGAGTCTGGTCCAGCAGAGCCAATGGATATCCAAGCTCTCTTCCTAAATTTAGGCTTTGTCTTAATTCTTGATTCTTTCACAACAAAATATTGCGGTCTGGTCAACAAGCTGCTATACACTGCTTTCAGACAAACCAGCCTCAAACGATGTTTGTTTTCCCAGTGATTCATTTGAAATCAGCAAAGCTAACATTTTTCCATGGTAAATTGTAAAGTGTTGAAACACATTTTCTATTAGAAACTGAAGGGAAAGAAAAAATAAATCCCATTTACTAAATTTTTTCTCCCTGATATGACATAGAGGGAATTTCTCTCCTCTCTAACATGGCTGTACTGAATTGTGTTTATTGTGGCTGTGAAGGGTATCAGTCATATCTTCTCCATGGAACCTGACCAGATTTCCCCTATATTACTTCATTTTCTTGCCCTCTTCATGCCATATGTGGGAGGACACGTACAGAGCCCTATTAACACCCTCTTAACTCAGAAATAATTGAAGCCTAAGGAAAAATTATTCAACAGACAAATGTGGGTTTTTAAGCAGATTGTTCAACAAATAATTGGAGAGAAAATTAATTTCCCAGTGTTTTTTATTACCTTTAACCCAGAAAAAAACATTCCAGAAATTACCTATTTGATTTAATTAGATTATTCCTGTTAAACTCATCACTCCCTATATCATTCCCATTGACAGCAAAGTCTTCCCATCAAAAACTACCAGGCAATGATGAGTTTTGAATGTGTTTTCACTGATTTGCATTTTTGCCCTCCTTTTGCTTGCAGGATATACCATTGCTAACACAGCCGCGACTGTCACAGCCACTCAGCTCAAACAAGCAGTGACTATGGGACAAGATTTAGCCACATATGCAGCCTATGAAGCCTACCCTGCCTTCGCAGTTGCTGCGCGCAGCGATGGCTACGGAGCGTATTAATCCCGGCTTTAACTGAGTTCCCTTCAATTGAGCACAGGCAGGAAAAAAAATCTCAGTCGGGTAGTTCATACATCCTCATGATTTTAAACTAATCTGTCGCCTAAAATTAGATTTTAGTTGGAATTTCATTCTTGTAGTTCTTTAGTTTCATAATAGGATATATGCGAGGGGGAGAGGAGAAATTAAGTAAAAAAGAAAAATCATTCACAATCAGATTTTCACACTAGAAAGAAAAAATCTTAGACCCGAAAATGAGTGCTTTTCAGGTGTGTGTATATATGCACATATATATATATATGTATATATATATATATATACACACCGTGGTTTGTGTGTTTACAAGCAACAACCTGTGCTGAAAACAGTTGGTCCCGTGAACATTGTGATGTGGGACCAGGGAAAGATGGGGTGTCTCCAGCAAGCCCTTCCATGCATCAGGAGTTCTCCTCTATTCACCCCAGAATTCTTCAAGCTAGGCAGAGCAGTGAGTAGAATACAAGGCAGCCCGTTGGCCATAAGGACATCTCTGGTTTGTTCCTCACAGCCTCCAAGCACCCCGTGCCACCAGTGCTGTGGGGATGTGTTTGGGCATCTCAAGTGCCTTTTAAATTCTTTCTGCCACTGACAAGGAAAAAAAGATTTATCAGAAATGTGTCAGCCCAGCCTAACAGGCTAATTTGCAGGCTCTTGAGTGCTGATTTGATTTTAAAGCAGGAGGCAAGCAATCAGCAGAGTTTTCTCTCCTACTTTGCTTCTTCCCAGCCATACCTACAAGTTAAAAAGCTGCAAACAACAACATATTTTTCACACCTCCCATCAAATGGCACACTCAGTGCAAGATAGGAAAACGTTTAGGACTCTTAATGTTGAGGACCAGAAAAGTACTATTCATTAGGGCAAATTTTCTACTTAATTAGAGCACGAGAGCTCACAGCCATGGCCCAGTAATTACAGGCACCTCTACAGGAATAAAATTATACACAAGGAACCTTAAAAACAGGTTGGAAAGAGCCTTGCCTGGCTATTGGCATTGCTTTACACATTAAAGCAAGGCTGCTGGCTGCTGCAATTCTCACCAAAAGAAATTATTTAGGGGAAGAAGGTTCACGTCAACAGTAAAGGCACCTCTTATTTCAGAGAGCACTGGTGTTGGTGGTGCATTTGAACGCTTTGGGGATGCTGAGATCATCCTTTGGTTTACAGCAGGAGGGAATTATTAATTTATTTTTACCATTGGATTGAGGAAGGGCCAGCAATGCTCTGGAGATATAGAAGAAACCCGGTGTTAGATAACTACATCAAATGTGTTAATTCTACATATCCTGCACAGTAACGCACACTAGGAAAACTAATCTGCTCCATCTAGGACCAAAAAAACCCACCCCTTTTGGGGGAAGAATTTACAACTAGGTAGATGATGCCCCTTGATCCCAACAGATCTGGCATCCAAGTTTTTATTTGGTCTAGATGATGTAATGTGGCACCATACAAACTGTATCAAGCAGAGCTTTTCCCCATGCATCCCCAAAGCTGTAGAAAGCACAATGGTCTGTGACAAGGTGTTGAGTTTTTTCTATCCTCATGCTTTGTCTGACTCGATTTCACTAGAACAAAACCACATAAGCTGTATAGTTTGCAGTCCTATTAGACCCTTTCTATTTATAAAGTAACTCATTAGGGTCATCCTGAAGGTATTACAGGCCCTCTGTGATTGCTGTTCCACATGTTCAGCTTTGCAGAAAATGACAAACCTGTTCACAGAGGGCAAACTAACCAAGAGTGTTATGGGTACCATGGCTTTATTTTCTCTTCTATGTCTTTTAAGGCGTCTGACTGCCAACGAGTAGCATATCCTCGCATCTGTCTCACTCTCTCCCAAAGCCTACCGTTGGCAGAAAGTGTTTCTCACTTTCCACATTCAGTAACTTTAGTCTGCTTTCTCAGCTATTTATGTAAGTTCAGAAAGATGTCAAAGAAAAGGGCAAGAAGCAGTATTAAAAAGTGTGTGCATGAAGCACTTATTTTTGTACGCTTAGTACAATATTTGTATAAAGTTTTAACACTATGAAGTGTAGCAAAAACTCATACTATCCATTTAGTGGAGGACAATTGTGTGTGTTTGAACAGAATGAAAGTGAAAATGGCATCTCAATCAGCCGTTACAGGGAAATTATAACTGGGATTAAATTCTGTGAAGCAAGTCTGTAATTCTTGAGTAATCCAAGGACATTAACTGGACTTTGAAATATCATTAAAAGTTTTTAAACCATCTACATGCCTCAGTCATTTTATACCTCAAGTTTCATGGTAAATCAGAGCACACTTTGCTCTGCAGGGATCGATTTGAGGTCAGACAGGCAAGGTCACAAGCTGCTCGGCAATGCCCAGAGTGTTTTCAGCATGCACTTTGGTGACACTTGGCATGCACATGCAGCAGAAAATCAGCAGCTTTATACTTCTGCACTTTTAAGTAAAAAAATTAAAAGGTCAAGGTTTTTTACCACCACCTCATTGGCCAATAGTTATTTATCAGTCAACTCAGCAAGAATCACTTTTGCTATAAATTTATTATAAATCATAAATTTGCTATAAATTACAGTGGTAACAACTTTGTTCCTTACCTGATCCCAGTGAAGATGTCTTGGGCGCAATATTGACAGTGAGACAGCAACATGCAAAAATAAGTGGGAAGAGGGAGTGGTATTTGATTTAAAGTTGTGAGGGATTGCTCCCACCTTAGGAAGTCTGTTTTCAGGTCACCAATAGGCAAATCGACTGCAGTCCCAGTCATTTTAAGAAGAGGAGTACCTGCTACTTGGAAAACCATCACAGTTAAATGACTGAGCAATAGCAATTCCTGCTTCCATTCCCAATAGAAGGGGTTCTGGTTTTGCACCTTTCCAGAGAGATCCTGAGCCCAAAAAATGGGGGAAGAGCTGGTACCCTGCTGCTAACACACAACACTCATCCAAAAGCCTCTTTAACAAGCCAGAAGAGATTTCACCAAAATAGCTTGACATTGTTCTTACAGACTTACAAAGAGGTTGGCTGTATTCTGGGCTTTAGCAGGAATGACAGCTCTGCCAGCTCTATTACTTTACCTCATTAGCTTTTCCTGTTGTCCTGCTTTCATTTTCTTTGAAATCAGGGCAATGGCAGAATTTGCTTTTGTGCTTTAACATTTCCCCTTTCAGAAAACTGAGATCCCCTCTTTGCTCAGCAGCAGCTGGCTGATCAATTTTGGAGAGCAGAATGATTTTTCAAGAAATCACAAACCCACAACCCAAATTAAACCACATTATTTCCCATTTGTAAAGATGTGGGCTCCCAGTGGATAGCAAGACAAAGCAAAAAACCATACCCATCATCCATGAACAAGTCTAAGACATGTGTGAACTGTAAGCAACGAGAAGATCAATGGCCCAGAAAAATCAACAGATGGCCACACGTTTGGCTGCTTGAAGGGCAGGAGGTACAAAAACTACATTTTCCTTCTCCCTTCTTCCAGACAGCCCTTTCCTGGAGGTCCCTACAGCACAGGGCTTCACATCTGATGTACAAAGAAGGAATAAAACATGTTTGAGGATTACACAATAACTCTGCCTTTGGAGCTGGATAGACCTTGAAACATCCCACCTGGAAACAATCTCCCGTGTCCCACTGAAACCTCTTCTAGAAGTCCATGGGATGAGGTCTCCAGTGCCTTTCAAGGGGAGTTGCTTTAGCTTTGAGCTTGCATGGTTCCATTTTCCCACTAGTCCAACTGTATCTCCCACAGACATATCATCTCCCCATCACACACCTACATGGATTTCCCTTTCTGGGAAAAAAATCAAACAAGCAACAAACCCTTTGAAGAGTGACATTCCAGTCAAGGACCACAATCACTGCTGTTCATAAGCTGCCTGAGGGTCAGCTTGGCCTTGTAGCTGCTCATGATACTCTCAGGGGATGCTCCTTTCTTTCAAGGGCTGGAACTTACTGTGTCCCCCCAAAACCTTGTCATCCGTTAAAACTGCAATTAAGAGTTGCCCTTTTTTAATTACCTGTTGGGAGCTTAGGAAATCCCTACCCACCAACACCTCTCCTTTGAGGGATGCTTGGGGCAGGTTGCTCTCTCCCTGCAGATGCACTGCCGCCTCAAATGCCTCTCCATCCCCAGAGACTTGTCCTGACCTGACTCCAGCTACCTGCAGGAGATGAGGTGTGCACACCCACATGTGGGTCTGGTTAAGGGAAACACTGCAAGAATAATGTTCCTTTGTCCTTAGACCCACCTCCTGCCCATGAGCCCTAGTTGAGAAGATGTCAAAAAGCAGATAGTCGCTGGTGGATCTGTAGATAGGTTGCACACAAATATCCTGTAGTATGCATGCAAACAACACCAGACAACCAGAGACAGATCCTAAAAGCCTATATCAGAGCCTGGAAACAGAAGAGGGATTCTCCTCTTTCCCCCAGTACCTTGGGTCAGATCATAATTTAGAATGATGGAATTGTTTTTGTTGAAAGAGACCTTCAAGATCATCAGGTCCAACTGTTAACCCAGCAGTTCCAGGTCACCACTAAACCATGTCCCTCAGCACCACATCTACACAGCTTTGAAACCCCTCCACCAGGGACGAGGACTCCACCACTGCCCTGGGCAGCCTGGGCCAGGCCTCAACAACCCTTTTGGGAAGAAATTGTTCCTCATGTCCAACGTAAACCTCCCCTGACAGAATATGAGGCTGTTTCCTCTTGTCCTGACACTTGTTCCTTCGGAGAAGAGACCAATCCCACCTGACTCCAACCTCCTTCCAGGGAGTTATCAAGCATGAGATCTCCCCCGAGCCTCCTTTTCTCCAGGCTGAACAACCCCAGGTCTCTCAACCGCTCCTCACAAGACTTGTGCTTTAGACACCTCACCAGCTTTGTTGTCCTTCTCTGGACACACTCCAGCACCCCAATGTCCTTCTTGCAGCAAGAGGCCCAAATGTTGTCAGTAAATTCAGGAGGGCTAAGAGGTTGTGCAGAAGGAAGCTGCATCATGATCACATTTTACAAAGGAGCTCTGTGAGGTGGCTCAGCCTGTGGACACAAACAAGTTTCTCAAGTTCATACGAGTTTATGTCCCACAATAAAAGAAAAAAAAAAAAAAAAAAAAAAAGGTGGAGTTTTGCTCTCCTCCCCAGCACGTACACAAAGCACAAGTGGCTATAGATTGAAGGAGAGCAGCCCAAGAGAGGGAAGAGCAACTGTGATGACTAATGCTGTATTTAACAACTGGCAAGTTGCCCAAATTCCTGAAAATTTTTTCTAGGCTTTGACTGTTCAGCAATGAGCTTGTGTGCATGTAAAACGGCACTGGCACCTAGTGGCTGCTGGATCCAACCACAGCGCCCCGAAACAAGTTAATATTGCTTTGAAAAGCACAGACTTTTAATTGTTATTAATTTCTTGTTCTAGGAGAGAAACAGAATCACAGAACACTCAAGCTAATTAAAATAAATTGTCATTCCTTATGTAATTTTGCTAGGGTTTGAAGAAAATTATTTCTTCTTCTGGAAATTCTAATGTTCCCAAATACTCCATTTCTGTTGAGCTTGGTGATGGTCAAACTCTATAGTAATTAATTTTAATTTTTTTCTAGTCAAAGAGTGTTTAAAAAAAAAAAAAAAGAAAAACACTTGCAAGGACACAGCATCGCTGATGTAAATATGACTAGTAATCATGTTATTGAGTGTGAAAGCAAACAAACCTATTAGATAAAGTCCATTGTAAAGTGCAGATGGTTCAAAAGAGCAATGGTCAGTCCAACACCCAACTAATGTGATGTTTATGTGGTGTATGAAGAAACTATTTCCTCCACCTCTGACTCATGCATAGAGGAAAAAGATCATTTCAATTGCAAATACCTTTGTGCACTGGGATTTTAAATTCCCATTTGGCCATCTCTCAGTCAGATAACTCTATAAGACATGACAATTTGGTTGATGGAGAAGCAACTAGTCATACTGAGAACTATCAAGGCCAACAGACACAGGATTGTAGAACTGTTTGGGTAGGAAAGGACCATAGAGATCACCTAATTCCAACGCACCAGCCATGGGCAGGGACACCTCCCACTAGACTAGGTTGCTCAAAACCCCATCCAGCCTGGTCTCGAACCTGGTCTCCCAGTGATGGAGCATCCACAATTTCCCTGGGCAACCTGTGCCAGTGTCTCACCACCCTCAGAGGGAAGAACCTCTTCCTAATTTCTATACAAAGTCTGCCCTCTTCCAGTTTGAAGCCATTACCCCTCATCCTATCACTACAAGCCCTCATAAAAATTCCCTCCCCAGCTTTCTTGCAGGCTCCCTTCAGACACTGGAAGACTGTCTCCCCAGAGCCTTCCCTTCTCCAGGCTGAACAACCCCAACTCTCTCAGCCCGTCCTTGTAGAATAGCTGCTCCAGCCCTCAGATCATCTTCATGGCCCACTCCAATAGGTCCATTGTTCTTTTCTGGTGGGCAGGTCGGATGGAAGGGCTCTTTTTCAATGTATGCCCACAGCAAATGACAGCCACAATGCTATTAAAGAGCAGACAAACCAAAGGACTTCTCTCAACAGCTTCACTCATGCTGCTGTGCTCAGAGCAGCTGAGTTTTCTAGACACAAAAAAAATTAGGAAAAGTTAAAAAAAAAAAAACCAAAATTAAAAAAAAAAAAAAAAATCCCCAAAACTTTAAAAAGCCTGTTCCCCCTAGTGACAAAACAAATAATAAGCTGCTAAAAGGGGTTTCAAAAGAGGACCTGTTTTTGAGGAACTGTGGAACTCTCCAGATAACCTATTTCTGGCTCACAACACCTCTTCTGTCATGAGAAACACCAGCTTCCTAAAAACTCTCTTCTGGGGTCAGATACTTACATTTTAGAGGGTAAATCCTACCCCTGAGCATTTGAACTGTGCAATTCAATTTCATTTGCATGAATATGTTCTGTACAAGCAATACTAAAAAAAAAATCCCCAGTTAGGGTAACATAATAATACAAACAAAACTATCTGAAACAATCAGCTAAAACATCTTGTTGCTGCCTGAGGAAAAACAAACCACTTTCTCCTTTTCCCTAATGTATTTGTTTTAGGAAAACAGGAGCACTGCTGTGCAATTTATCCTAGTGCAAGAAAAATGGCAAATAGAGAGAGAGATGGTTACGCTGGGACTCAGCAAGCAGCACCATTATTGGGCCATATAGCAGCTCCTGTGCTTCATAAAGATGATCTGACCCTATTTTCCCTGTTTTAAGGGGCCACAATGTGTCTCACCATGCATGGTCCCACCTGAAAACACAAGCAAAGTAGGAAAAAAAGAACTTTGAAAGAAATTTTCTGGATTGTTTGTCAACTTGAGCATTGCTGCTCTGCCCAAGCCTGTCCCATGGCACAGTGGGATGCTGAAGCAGCATCCTCTGTTGCTGTCTATATTATGCAGACGCCACTGTTGCCATCAGAGCAATTTTGCCAATGAGAACAGGACAGATGGGTTGGATGGGTGAGTTATTAGGACAGGACACAAAGAGCATCGTCAGGGATTTGATTCCCAGAGTTGTTCTTCCAAAGCTCGCTCTTTCCTGGCTCAGTATTGTGATTGCTTTGAGCTCTGAGACCAATTGCAGCTGGCTTAAAATGAATAATTCATTCTCTCCTACTGATTTTCAAGAGATAGAAAATTATCTGACTGATGATTCTCTGAAGAATTGAAGAGATTGCATACAAAATTGGTGCGTGTTGTTGGAGCTTATTAAACATTTACAATTGTTTAGCCGTAAGACAACACAAGAATCCTGAATCCAGATCTGAAAGGCATATTTTCTTCTCCCTGTGGTCCCTGGATCTACCACGCACAGAGGCTGAAAGAGACTTAGAGACTGTGGAGCCATCCCTGCCTATGGCACCCCATGGCAGCGCTGGTGGGAGGCACCTCAGGAGGGACCTGCCACCAGCAGTGGGTCAAGGTGGTCATGTCTTTGTCCAGCCAACTCCTGAAACCCCCAGGAGAAGGTGCTCTACCTTCCTGTGGAACTTTCCTTGTTGAAATCCTTTTATCCAACAGGTTTTGTGACTGCCCCTTCAGTGGTATCTGCTTTGATGAAACTCTCCACTGATCTTTCACATTGGTTGGAGGGGCACCACGAGCCCTTCTGGTGACCATCCTGCATATGGCCCCTGGTGTAACCCCCGCACCCTCCCATGACACCCTCCTATTGAAACAATCTTTGGCACATGTAAGAATCCTTATTTTTGATCTTTCTGATGTGTCCAAAAGTGATATTTTGAGGGTAAAATGCCATCTTCTGCTCTTTTCCGTGGTTGCAGGGCTGGTCAGGAGCTAGGACAGTAAGAGTGGACAAAGTCAGCCTCAAAGTCTTTCTCACCCAACATCCTGCCTCTGGACCGTGTCACGCATTCATGATATCTTCGGGGCATAAAATCAGAGCAAACATACATAGTATTTCCAGGGACTTGGTGGCTTCCAGCCCCTCTGTAGTTTCTTGGGCCACTTGTAATCATTTGAGAGCTTTCAGAGGGCTTCTCTTCCAAAAACTTGCCCAGCATACCCTTGAAACGACACAAACCCACATGCGGTGGGCAGCATTGAGCTCACTTGGCATATTAGTCAGTTCAAAAGTGACATTTATGAAAGAGAATTAAGGAGTCTAGCAGAAAAAGCCTGCCAACTGCTTCAATATTTTCTTTTGAGAGGGATTGACCTTCCTTTCCTTACTCAAGACTTCTGGGGCAGGACCCTATACAGTCACGCTCAGGCACTTGTGAAACCACAACTACTGATTTATGGAGAACTATGCACAATTCACTTCATATGACACTGTTGCCTCACCATCACCCAGAGCCCATGGTGGCTTTTAACCCAGAGAATGAATCCTCCAAATGCCCTAAAACAGAATGATTAAATGAAATAATATTCAAACCTTTCTGATGAGTATATATCCTACTTATCCCTTTACCACCCTAAGATGTCAGCTTTGAATTTCAAGCATGATTGAGGAGTCTTCAGATGCCAGCAGCTCTTTGCATTTTTATGGACTGGGCTCAATTCTACAGATCATTTTATGGTCTGGATTAGCTCCCAATATGCACTAATTCTTTCTAAGAGAGCCTATTCACATTCAATAAACACTTGTTTAATGACTGAAGAAAACCAGCTACATCTTTTATTGCAATAAGACTGCAATGAGATCTGGCCAGGACAGGAACCACTAAAATAAGAATATATTGAACTAGTGAGGCAGCATTGCGGGTAAAAGTCACAATTTTGCAGGAAGTTGAGCTTTGCACAGCAAAGGACGACCAGCAGCACTTGAGGGACAACAGTGATATACAGAGTCATGTATGCCACAGAAATCTTCCCAGGCACGCACTGTGAACATTGCAGATATCAAATCTACTGCTCCTTTAACGAATGAGATCACCTAGTGAGTTGTGATTTTAAATGCTGAAGATGTGCCTTCAAATGGAATGGAGATAGTGTGAATACCAGGCAGTCTTTTCTTGTAGTGCCCGAAGTACCGTATCCTGTAGACACCCATCTCTGTGCCACGAGGGATGTGCCATTCAATAGTCACCTTGCTCTGACCAAATAGTCCTTTGGTCCAGTAAAACCTAGCAGACAAACCAAAAACTGCGGTCAGCAAGAAAATCCACTTTGTTTGGTTTAATGTCCCAAGAGCTAACCACATAGAATAAGATGCATGCACTCCAGTTAAGTATATTTTGAGAGGGTTTTTTTTTTTTAGCTTTTCCTCATATATTTAGGCTATCAAAGCAGCAACTAAGAAGCCAACCTAAAACCCACCAGGGCTGGAAAATATTTGGAAACATGGAAAAACAAGTCAGCAGTCCTGTTTTCGGATGAAGAATACTTCTACCAATGTGTTCTTAGATTCCCAGCTCCATGTCATAACCCCATCTGACATTACCTCTGTCAATAATATTCATCAGCTTAATCTTCCCTGTGTGGGAGGAATGCTGAACCAAGAGGATGAGTATTTACTGAAGGTCACAAGCAAAAAGGATCATAATCAATCTCAGGGCTCCTGACATCCATTTCCACATTGGGCTCACATTTTCTTCTGCAGAATCCTTGTGCAAAACCCACTTCTGCTCAACTTCAAAACCCTACAGCCAGACACACATCATCTGGGGGAGAGGGATTTTTCAGCCATCTGTGATGGAACACTTCTTGGGGAGATAAGATTAACTTGCTTTTCTTGTGATACTGCTGATAAGGATATCCCTCTATTTGTATCTGGGCCAGGCATGACAGTTATCAAGCCCTACTGAAAGAGCATCCCCATTTCAGGGCTTTAACTAAAGGAAGCAGATGAAAAAAATATGTTGATTCATCAGCTGTGGTAATAAGTTTTCCCATACCAGTCTTACTGAGAAGACTGAAATAAGTATTTACAGATACGACTGTGTGAAAAACAGTGAATGATGGGAAATCTGGTTTGGTAAACAGAGACCAGACACAGGGATCATGCATCCACCTGGTTGCTGTTGTCCAAGGTTTTGGCAGTGTATTTGTCCTGTTGCAACAGGACAAAGGGTGATGTTTTTAAACTAAAAGAGGGGGATATAGACTAGAGAAGGAACAATTTTTTTACAGTGAGGGTGGTGAGACACTGGCCAGGTTGCCCAGAGAGGTGGTTGATGCCCCATTCCTGGAAACATTACAGGTCAGGTTGTCTGGAGCTCTGAGCAACCTGCTCTAGTTGCAGATTCTCCTGCTCACTGCAAGGGGGTTGGACTAGATGAGCTTTAAAGGTCCCTTCCAACACAAACCATTCTATGATTGTACTGGCTTGTTTTAGGACAAAGACAACATTGGCTTGGGAGATGACAGCACAAGGCCTGAAATTGTGGGAGATCTCCATCCTTGGAGTCCCCCCTGACATGGCCTAGACATGACCCCAAGCAACCTGCTGTAGCTGCAATGTTGGCCTTAATGCAAGCTGTGTTGGACCAGAGACCTGCAGCCTGAGCCTGACTGTGACCTAAAAATGCTTCTATGATAGACCTGTGCTATCACCAAGCCTCCTCCGCATCCTGCCCTCCAGGCTCAGTGAACCAGGACCACCGTTCTGGGACTTCAGAACAGAAACACAGCACAGCTCACACCTGGAAAGAAGCTTCTCACAGATGAACTCACGTGGATTTCACATCTTATCTCTGTTGGCTGTTTGCTGAAAGCATGGCCCTGCAAATTCCTGGCTGTAACTCAGCTCCCTCTCCTAAACAGTCCCATGAAAGCAATTTCCGCCCCCATGCCAGATGCAGGGTGGGGCCAAACACTGCTGCAAACACCAAGAGAGCATCCAGCAAAAGGGCAAGTCTGTTCTGAGCTTGTCCCTGCTGTAGTGGCAAGCATGGCATGAAGGGCAGATAACAGCCATCTCCTTCCCCAAACCTGCACCTCCTTTGAGTAAACCTTCATATCTTTAGATCTCCAGAAATATGCATTTTGCAAACAGAGCTATGATCTGTTTCATGCTGACACCAAGCTAACAAATGATGTGTTCCCTTGTGCTACCCTCCTATGGCAATGTCAGCACACTCAGTGGTATCAAACATTACTTTTTCCTCTATTAAAAGAAGTCCGTCTCCACCAATATCTAGTAAAAAATGTTTAATGCTCCCTGTCCCCATCACCTTAACTACTGATATTTTGAGGTTAAAACACCAACATCATAAAAAGTGACTAGTTTTCACCTTAATAGAAACATTTCCCCTCTCTTGTGGTGTTTAGTAGCTTCCTGGTGCATGAGGAACAGAGGAGATGTTACTGTCTGGATTGGTTTGCATCTGGCCATCCCCTTTAGGCAGGAAAAAGGCCAAGCAGCTCCTCTTCCTGATCAGCAGAAGTATTTGAGCATGATTCAGAGATCCAAAATCTGACCTTTCTCAGGAAAAAACCCAAGATATCTATCTAGATTGTCCATGCTCTACTCCATGCTCATGAGACCCAACCTGGAGTACTGTGTCCAGCTCTGGAGACCCCAACACAAGAAGGACATGAACCTGTTGGAGTGGGTCCAGAGGAGGACATGAAGATGATCCAAGGGCTGGAACCCCTCTGCTGAGAGAGTTGGGGTTGTTCAGCCTGGAGAAGGGAAGGCTCTGGGGAGACATTATTGCAGTCTTCCAGTATCCGAA
Organism: Megaceryle torquata; assembly: GCA_024611175.1. NCBI lineage: Eukaryota > Metazoa > Chordata > Aves > Coraciiformes > Cerylidae > Megaceryle > Megaceryle torquata. Next base: position 1,437 of record JANIJG010013581.1, on the reverse strand, counting down.
GGGGGCCTGAAAGAAAGCTGGTGATTTCCAGCACCATGGCATCACATTCTTCAAGTTTTGTGCTTTTATGTGTTTTATACTAGCCAGTATTTTCCTAAGAAAACCCTGCTGTCGTGGACCTCTCGTATTTCCTATTTGGTACCCTATTCATCAGCACAGATGTGATGTAGGTTATCAACATGCTGAACCATGAACTTTCTGTAACTCTTGCTCTTCCTTCTACCTTTCCCAAACTTATAAACCTTCATTACAGAAGCTAGACCAAAAAGGAAGACTGATTTCTTTGGCCTTATAAGTTAACCATCCAAATGTAGACTGATCTCTATCCAGAGAGCATCATCTGCAGGAAGATCAATCTATGGTTGGAAGCTCTGAAATGAAGTCCTTAGGTCAAACTCAGATTACTCTGTGGAATCTGTGGAACAGTGAAATCTGGTCAGGGCACCCACCTGGTGTCCCAGGAGGCATCGTTTTGTACCACCTGCCAGCTGTCTGAAGTGCTGTTGTATCTCTCCACCGTCAGGAAGTTGTGTTCAGTCTGGAAAAACAGCAGAGTCAGCCAGACACTGAAGGGACAGGCATGTCCCTACTTTTCTGTGTCACTTTAAACTGGAGGAGGGACTACAGGTCTGTGTGCTTTACTGGCAAATACTGTAATTACTACCAAAAATGCTTATATTTCACTGCCAAAGCACAAATTTAAGCTAATAAATGATGCAAAGAAAGAGTAAAGAACATGATTATTAAAGAGAATGGAGAGGTGAGGTATTTGCTATCAGCGTCTATGCAAGATGAATGATGGGATGAATTCAGTACTTTTCCAAATTTCTTTATTTTATCAAAATAATGCACTCAGACAATATGATGGAGACTAGACACCATGCTTGCAACAACTGGATGGCACTGGTTACTAACCAAGAAAGAGCGTCTGGCCTAACACTTGACATGAGTGCCTTCAACTTCAATAGCATGAAGAGATCACAAATGGCCCCTACCTGATCAAATCAAGGACTTTGCCCCAAAACCATTTCTGTGGTATGAAATCCCAAGGCACATGCTAAAGAGAGGAACTATCTTCCTCTGACCTCCCATCAAAAAACAAAAGCACTGGAAGCACACAAACTTACTCCTTCATTAACCTAAATGCCAAAGATTGGTGTGCATCAGGTAGAAGTAGTAACTAAATATTCACTAATGCCAAACATGCACAATTCCAGGATTGCTGAGTCATATTTACCACATTCTCTGCAGAGGTCCTGGGGTTTGCACCTACAAAAGTTACTGCAGCAACTTCACTCTGTGGGGGAAATTGAGATTTATATTACAGACTGAGCAGCATATTGCACATGAAGAACATCCTTTGAAGATGCCATGTGAGTTTTTTAGCTATTTGGTTGAAGTTTTTGTGGGTTTGTTTTGGTTTTGGTTTAAATTATT
>JANIJG010013580.1:16132-32807 GCA_024611175.1 Megaceryle torquata | reverse complement strand
TTCTTAGTTAAATAAAAATAAAATAAAAATAAAATAAAAAAAAAACAAACAAAACCCCAAACCAACAACCAAAAAAAACCCACAAACAAAAAATAAACAAAACATTTTAAAAAAATTCAGAGCACCGAAAACCATAGGGCCTGCAATAAACAACCTCCTTAGCCATAGCGTTACCACTCTTGATCAACTGGGAAAGTTTCAAATTTGTGTATTAATTAAGGAGTAATATTTCAATATTTATCATCATTAACTAAGTCTAACCCAGTTTTGGTCCAGAAGATAGACTGACAAACAGAAGACAAGATAGTGGAGACCCAGAAAGAGAAATGTTGGACTGGAGTACATAAGCAGATGGTGAAAGAAATGGGCTTGTACAAATTGAAGAGCCAGCCAAATGCAGATTTAATTGCAGTCTTTCACTGCTTAAAGCAGACATTATAGAGAAGACTGAGTCACTCCTCATGGCTGTGCACAGTAAAAGAACAAGAGGCCACAGTCACGCTGCAGCAAGATAAATTCCAGTTGGAAATAAGGATGAAATGTTTTTACAGTGGAGTGGTTAAGCACTGAAATTGCTGTCAAATTTTATAGGATCTTGGGAGACACTCAAAACTTGTTTGGACAAGAACCAAGAAACCTGGTCTAACTTTGAAGTGGATTTGTTTTGAGCAGAGGGCTGACTGACCTGCAGACATTCCTTTCAACTTACATTATTCTATTGATTCTATGAACTCTGATAGAGAAAAAGATTCATCAGTTCAATCCCTTACAAATAAAAAATTAAAATCTGTCTATTTAGATCCACAGAGAAGCCACATGAATAGGGAATTAATGGTTTTCATTCACCTATTCAGAGCAGAACTGCTGCTTAGCTATCTTTACTGGAAAGTATAGCTGCCTGTTGAGGCAAGAAAAAATAAATTAGAGAATTTAAGAAAGCATGGCTGCAGCAATTATCATTAACTGAATAGTAACTGACTATTCATACAACATTCTTTATAGTTAACTATCACTAAGTAATTTTAAAAGACCAGCTATACTCAGCTTAGTTGGCTTAATATTAATGCTAACAGCATTCAGATTATTGCAATGGTAACTTCTAATTGCAGAATCTGTCTGAAGTACCAAGAGGAAGCAGAAAAATCACGACTCATTTTCAAATATGAGGCTCAAACTTTAACAGGAAAAGATATTAGTGAAATGAAAACAGAGCTTTTTTTTTTTTTTTTTTTTGGCTGCACAAGATTGTTTTTTGTTATAAATCAACTTTGATGTATTACAAAAACAAGCAATTAACACTGTACTTTTCAAGCTGCCGTAGTCTTTGCCGTAGCTCCTGAGTGGCAATAGGCAGAGATATGTCTGAGGCTATGCTAGGAGTGGGTTCTTTGACTGAGAGGTGGCTGGGAGAATAAGAGAAGTTAGAAGCATGAAGACTGGAGGAACTTCGGCTGAGATCCGTTTGCCACTGAGGGCTGGCATTGGGAGGCTGATTTTTTTCAGCTGTATCAGTCTTTTTATCACTATCAGTCACTGGGGAAGCTGGAACAGCTTTGTTTGTATCAGGTGGTGGTGAGACAGGAACCTGAGGCTTAAAAGATGATTTTCTTGCATCTTTGGAAACAGATGGCCTTTTCACTTGGGCTGAGTGTTGATGATCTGGAGATCTTGCTTGCTTTTCAAGAGAAAGGACCTAGACACAATAAAAATACATATTATATTACTATTTTCAAGTATAAAAAAAAAAACAGGGAAAAATTTATTTCTCCAAAAGTATTGACTGGTTGGTAATAAGTTGCTAAATACTAAAGCAGTACCAAAAAAATATTTATACTTCTACTCATTCACTCTACAATAGGAAACCTTTTGCTGAGCAAAACACAGCTCCAGCTTCCTTATGGCAACTGCAGTAACTACAAAACAATGTGAAATTTTTACATTCATTAGGAATTATTCTCTTCATTATTCCCTGCCCAAACTCTACACAATTCTGGTGCAATTGCTATTTACTCTACAGCAACAGCTACCTGGAAAGCTATTCTATAATATTTTTCTTCTGATCTTTTGAAATTTATCCTACATCACAAGTTCTTCTTGGTTATTGTCCTTACTTTATCTTTTATGGATTACTTTCATTTATTAATGACAAGTAAGCAAGAAAGTGCTTTAGAACAGAACAAGTAACAGAAGTTTGACAGTGTTCATAATGAGATATACTACATTATTAAACCAAGTAATTTATCTGGGGATAAAGACAAACCTACTTTCTGGTATGCAAGTTCTGTCTTCAAAACTCCAAGGTGCTTGAAAGTTGGTCTGAATTTTTCTAGTACTATCAAGGTACTTCATTTCCCTATAAACTTTATTCTTTTTAAACCATCAGGATTTCCATTCTATTTCTAATAAATAAAGGTGATTTCACTGATATGTTGCCTAATGAGTCATAAGAAACTTGAAAGAATTCAGCTTCAAACATGACTTCTGGACCTTAAACCATGGGGAACCTCCGGGTTAATTAATGCAGCTGATTACTGTTTTCTTCAAAGAATTTCCTGGTTCTGAAAACAAACGTATTTAAGTTATAGGTTATCTTTGCGTACTTGACAGCATTGCCACAACTAAGAACACCTGAGAAAATGTCTTCTTCACAAATCTAGAACACCAGAAGTCAACAGTAGGCTTCAAATATGCTTTCAGATATTTACAATGGGAGAAGTTTGAGAGTACCCTGAGTGCAATCTTCATGTTGATAGTGCTGTTTGGACCGGAGTTGCTCAGGTGGAACCGCTGATGCATAGTTAAGTCTTCACTCTCCAACAACTGGCTTAGAGGCAGCTTGAAATTCCCCAAAGAACACTGGTGCTGTTCATCCCTCACCTGAAGGAACACAGAAGCGAAGTCATTTTGCATCATCTGCTTTGTAAGAATTCAGGGAAAGAAAAGGAGATAACAGTTCTATTTAAAAACAAAAAAATTCATAGAGCATCAAATGCAATTTGTTATTAAACAAAATTTCTCTGATCATAAGATTACACTGAAGGAGGAAATGGCAAATGTACTCAGTGCCTTGTTTCTTCATCCCTATTTCATACAGCAAAAGCAAGACAGAAAACTTAAGCATCGCATCTACCTCTACCTGACCTTTAACCAAATTAACAACATGGTTTCCAAACAGTCTGTGTGAAAATGAGTTCCCATAACTGACAGAGGAATAGTAACTAGGACAGTCCTCATTTACACTCAGTCTCTGAACTACGTAAATGACATGCCAGAGTGTAAACGGATACAGTATTTGGATAAAGTAAAGACTTCCTTGAGATGAGAAGAGGAAACAAATCAGTCATGCACAGCAGCAATTTCTGTTAGCAGTTAAGACTGTTAAGGTTCAAAAGAAGTATCAAAGTTTACTTTCCCCCCCCCCCCCTCCTTCTTTTAGCAAGACAACCATCAGCTATGTTCTTCTGGAGAGAGCTATGTTCTTCTGGAGAGAGATTGGGTCTAGTCTTTCTTTTGGTAGTAAAAGCAAATAAACATTTCATAGCCTGGTCTTAAAAAACTCTTAAGTATAATTTTAATGCTGTTCACAGTATAGTCAGTCGCATTTCATAACAACCTGTAATGTGTGAATGTTACTACTGCAATCTCTTAGAAAAGAAAGGTATCTAAATAGAGTGAGACAACATACCTCAACTTCAAGATCTTGTCTTTTAGGATTGTGTACAAAGAAAGTAAAGTTTTCCTCCCATACTGGTTCATTGGTCTTGTATCGAATCTAAAGTTAGAAAACAAGAAGCTTATAAATCATAAAACATTTCTGTCTAATAAAGCTGGTGTCAAAAGTTGAGTACATTTTTCATTTTGGCTTTGCAAAATTTATGTATGAAACCTGACATATTTAAACAACAGAGGCCAAGGGGGATCTACCCAAGGCATATATATTATCACATATGAAATATACACAGGACATTTAATGGAGTATGTTTTGCATAAAAGTTTTATTCGAAGTAAAGCTCCTGCTAAAGAATCTTTACTTCACACCAGTCTATGAAAAAATGCAAGGTCTTCAGACTGGCACATTCTCTCTCATCTTATACTGCTCTATAAGGGTTGAACTAACTCAATGAAACTCTAGTGGTTTTCCTTCTAATCTCCAAGTAGCCATGTGAGAGATTTCACTGCCAAATCTCACTACTTTCAGCAACTCATTAACTGGGGGAGAGGGACAGAACGGATGATGGACTGTGTGTGTGCACGGGGAAGCACTCATAAAAAGCTATCTCCGTTAAAAAAGTACTCAAATTCCTACCTCCATTCTCTAATAGATATCAAAATTAAGACTATAGATCTAGTTCAGGCATTGAGGTACTTCTTGACAGGATATGAAGAAGTCAAATTAGATGTCCTCTCCTTTTGCCTCACCAACACTATACTTAAAAATAAAACCAAAACCAGAACACACTCATATTGCGTATATCTACCTATCTAGGTGTCACTTCACTGATGCTATTTTATTTTAAAGACCTGTTTGAATACACAGAGGTTAGTTATGGACAAGACAACAGGTGTGTTGAATGCCTTGGGTCAGGATCAGAAAGATCACCATCAACATCATCCTTAAGACAGGTATCTGTTACAAACCACCCGATTAGGAGAAACAGATGGATGATGCCTCTTCAGACACCTCAAAACTGGGTTGGGTCTGCAGAAACAGGTTCTCACTGAGAGCTTCAACTACTTTAATGTCTTCTAGGAAAGCAGCACAGGCAATTTAAGGAAATTGTACTAGGTAAACACACACTGCTGTGTTACAGTTGTTCTCAATCACTGCATGTGTTGACAAGGAGTGGTGTTCTGAATCTACTACTTAAAAGGAGGAATACTGGTTTGCAGATGTGACTGTCTACAGCAGCCTTGGCTATAGTGATGTTAAGATCACAGAGCTTAAGATCTTAAGGGGCATGAGGAAAACCAATAGTAGAATAAAAGCCTTGGGATTCAGAAAAGCAGATCTCAACTTGCTCTAAGAACTGTTAGAAGGGATTAAGTCAAGTATAAGAAGAGTAGGAACTTACCTTACTTTCCTGTGCCTTGTGTCCAACAGACAGCAAAACAAGTGGGTTGGGATTGCTGTTCATTTTCTTTCCTGACTGATAAAGAGAAGCAAAAACTTTTCCTTCAGAATAAAGCAAAACCTCTTTCCTCTGAAACTTAAATGTCTGCATCTTAATACAAATCGTCTGCATTCTACCATATGCTTATCTATTGTCAGTGTTTCATTCAACAGGCTGGAATAGCAGACTGGCTAGTAACTGGTGAACACATTAACATGAAAGCATCCAACTACCCTAAATACACTGAAGCAAAATGCTACAAATAAGCAGTTTTAGACTTCTTTCCATTTGCTTTGAATAAAATTGGTAAGGTACAAATTCTTATCCTTTAACAACCATTACAACCCCCAAAGCTCATGAAGCATAGTTAAAACTGCAAAATTAATATTGTATGCAGATGGAAGATGCAAAGAACTCAGGAAGCTTATTTTATTTACATTGCAGGAATATTATTAAAGGATGTAATAGCAGAACATTGATATTCCCCCCCCTTTTGAGTTTGGGGAGAAAGAAGATGCACTATAATGTACCTGATGTATAATTCTACAGTTTACCAAATACTCTTTATTAGAGAATCAACCATCTGCCATATCTGAGCCTTGCTCACCAGCTGTACAGCATTACATCAAACTCTGAAAATAAACATCAGTTTAGAAACAAACACCACACACACCAAGGAACAATCCCAACTGCATGTTTCTTTCACAAATTTTAAATTAAAAAAATTAAGTCAGAAAGAAAAGTTAGACATGAAAGTTAATCATCTCAAGCAGGTGTTAATGCAATTTAAAAGGCCTAGAAAATGTAGTAAACATGGTTAATAATGTATGTTGAATTCTACCATGTCAGAAATTGTACAGATCAGGTATGTGAACAGAAGTTAAGTAAAAGCTACTTAATGCATGTAAGGTCAAAACTACAATGAAGTCATTCAACTATTTTATATTTTTTAATTAAGAATGTGTATAATTTAGATATTTTTTTGATCTGAACTTACATTTTAGACATGATATTTCCACTTATATTACTTGACTTTAGTGTGACACACTGCTGATAACCATACTTTCCTTTAGAAAAAAAGCTGTTAAGAAAGCACTCCTTTCTTGGATGAATGCCGCATTTCTTTTTTTCATGATCTCCGATTGAAAAATATTTAGCTCTCAAAGACAACAGAATACAAAGTTTTAAGGAACAGAAAAAAAAGTGAGATTACACTCCAACTGATAGCACTTAGAAGTGGTAGATGACATTTGCTTATTTTTTTCCTTTGTCCATAAAAAAAAAAAGCCCGAAACTCCCTTTTCTTCATAAAAAGATGAAACTACGGAAAAGATCCTACTGTTTATGTCGATAAGTAAATACAAATCATTTTATTTCATGCTAAATAGGTAGCTATATGTACACACACATATAACGCACCTCTAACATCTGCTACGACAGTTTTGCTGCTGATAGTCTACTAGAGACTGCCTCTTGTCCAAGTTCCTCAAGCTGAGAACTTGGCATATACCTTCCAAGTTTGCCTCTCAATTCTGTGTCTTCCATATCAAAAAGCTGGGCCAAATTTATTTAGCATTTATATAAGAGATGTAAAGCCTTCTAAAAACATCTAGCAGAAAAAAAAATATTTCAAAACATGTCAGAGATTGTTTTTACAGGTAGTCATCCAAAGGTGGCCAATAAGCTATCATTCAGTATGTAAAAGATGTCTTAGCTTTCATGTCAGCTTTGTTCTTTAGTTACTAATTAACATTAGTTCTCATGAATACATTTCTTCAACCCCCCAAGGCTTCTAAAGGAGTCTATACTCAACTCACCTAAAATTCAAATGACCACAGACCGCAGCATTTTACCAATGTCTTAACCACCTCTTGATACCAAATTTAAGTAAAACAGAATTGCACTTAATATAAATCTGGCAACAGAAATTCCACCCACTGTTGGAAGAGAAGTGTTGCAGGCATTTGTGCATTTCCAATTACTTTTCTGACCTTAAATGGACAACTGTATTCTTTTACCTTTAGGGCTTTCTGAACAGCAGCCTTCTTCAAGCCATCAGGGTTAAATTCTAATGGATTATGCTTTTAAGTCAGGAGAGAATGAACATAGCAAGGGTTAATAAGTCATGCAATGAAGCAATTTCACTAGGGTAATTAATTATGACAAAGACAACGCAGGATAAAGCTGGGGGAAAAAGTAAACCAACTTGATTAAAAAAAAAATCCCCAAAATCTTTTAAACAGAACAATGAAGGAACAATGAGAACAACAAGAAAGAATGACAATTTTTTTTTCCTCTCTGAATGTTTGTATTTTGCTTTAAAACTAATACACTCATTTTCAGATCACTTATATTTCCCTTAAGCTTTTTTTTGTACTCCAAGAAACTTCACAAAATACGTTTTACTCAACGCCTGGTGTCCTGTGGACTGTCTTCTTAATGAACCTTTTTTAATATTTGGTTAACTATATTTTCACAGCATAGAAGCTTTGTTGATGAGAAGTCAAGTAATTAGGTGAAAGAGTCCTTTTATGGCAAGGAACTTCAATGCTAAAAAGTACTGATAGGACTTAGATCATTATAAAAATCAAAGCAGTTTGAGCCTCTTCAGCAGATGAGCGCTATAAACACTGCATACTAACTAGAATAAAGGTCTGTGTCTTTACTCAGTTGAATGAAGACATGAAAATACACTAGTAATAGGAATCTGAAATGATTCAGCAGGACAAAACCTCTGATTACTTTCCATTAATTAAGCATTTTAAAAAAATTTATTTAAAGAAGAATATGTTTTTCTTCAAGGGTCACCTGTAAAGTACAAAAATTTGCATTCAACTCATAAGAAATAATTTCATGAAATACAACTTTGAAATAAAACAGACTTCAAGTTAGTATACTTATGGCTGCCTTTTTCTTTAAGCAGATATTTATTTCAGGGAAGAATTATGCTTTAAAAGCTGTCACGTCTGGCAACAAAAATATTGCAGAATGACCTTTTTCAACGTGCTGGTTTATAAACAGGAACCAATATTATTAATGCTCTGCCAAAAGAAATGCCTTCCTGAAATTCAAATCCAGAAGTGACTAAAATTTGAAGAGAGATTTAACCTTTATGCAGAAATACTTTCTACATTTTCTTTTTGAATGTCATATCCTGAAGTTGGTGAATATATATGACAAGATTCCTGGCATTCAGCTTGAAAATTTCTATTTCAGAAGGAACATACACTATGATGAAGACTGGAGAAAAATCAGAAATAAGGTTTGACTGGTTTTGTGGGATTTTCTTAATAATTATTTTTCTTTAAATAAAATTAAGGAACCCTCACAGCTATTTATCTGATACTTTAGGGACTTACTATTGTACTTACAGACTTTCAAAGATGGAGAATGCACCATACCCCTAGACATAGCAATCTTAGTATCTATCTATCCTTTTCATTAGAAAACTTTTTTAATGCCCCACAGGTATGTTCCTTGGAGGAGCTGAAGCACAGTTTTTTTGTACCCTGACAAACATGAAAAGTCACTGCATTTCCATCAGCCTTGTATAATCTCCATCTCCATCTTTACTTCCTAAGGCTAAACTCTCTTCCTCTGCTAGTCACAATTACTGGCTTTCTCATTACAATCACTGCTGTCCTCCAGATCTTAAAATTGCTGCAGCCAAAATCAGGGCCTTAGTAATGACTAAGTAGACCAGAAGGATTAGTCCATTCATCTTACAGCTTCATCCCTCTCTTCTACATATAGTACGGTGTTTTGTCTTTCATAACAATATGATACAGCACAACTATAGATCTTTTTCTCTAGGGTTATCCATCAGACAACTATTTCTATCCCATATTTCTATGGGTGCAATGACCACCCTCTATGGAAAAGTCCTCTATTTTTTTCAGATTGTATCTCCAATTCATCAAGATAATTTTGAATCTTAAACTGCCCCTCATCTTTCCTTCACATATGCACCTGCATACTGAGCACACAACTTTCCCCCTCCTACATTCTTATTTCAAAGAATTTTAAAAGTCAAAACCAAACCTATCTGATAATTTATAAAGGCTGGGAACCAATGATTCCTGGATATTGGACGTGTCTCAATTCCTCTGGAATCATAGCAAAGCTAGGTCAAAAGGGACATCAGCTGGGGCAAGTATCTTTAAGCCAGACTTCAGGTTTCAAGGAAAGGAGCTGCAGGTCCTTTCCTTGAATAGTGGTGGCTGAAAAGCAGACTGGGAGGAGACTAGGAGAAGGGAGAATATTCAGTATAGAAAACCCAATAAAAAGTCAGGCTATCATTCTGTAACTGCCAGTGACATTTGCAGTTAATCCTAGTAACAAACCATAAATTACACTGCAACTAACAAACTCTTTTGTTACTTTCATTACTTCGGTTGATTCACTAAGTCTTCCTCAGGGTTAAAATGGGGCTTTAGAAGTTTCTAAATCTGTGACTATATCCTCAATTACTAACTACAAGTTAGTCACTGACCTGTAAGAACCAATTTAAAATATGGATAATTTCTATGTTATGAAGACACCAAATTAAAAGAAAATTTTTTAAGAACTAATGATAACACATCATAAAACTAGTGTTCCACAATTTCAGAAATTAAACTAAGAACACTATTCATACTCCTTAAGTTTAGATAAATCAGATTTAGGTGGGTAAACATCTGTCTGAATTAGGTGTGATGCAGAACAAGGCAGTTAACAGTGCTTCTGAAAGAAATCCAGGCATTAATATCTTAATGTTTGCTGTTTCACAAATTCCTTCAGGGATTTGCAGACTTTTGTCCAATCTCTAAAAGATGCTGTTATTATGGAGATGACATGTCCTAATGCAAAGACCCTAAGATCAACAAAAATCTTCAGGGCTACACTCTTTATCTAGTGTTTTGATTATCTTATCTACTATTGTTATAACTAAGAGAGCCAGCAACTACTTAGCAGTTTTAATAGTGAGATAACCGAACCATAGTTTACAGACTTCATTCCTTTTTCATTACATTTTAACAAGATTTGGTAATGAATGTAACTTCGATACTTTAAAATGAACCTCTACACAGAAACTAATTGAAAGGATCACAGAAAAGGCTTTTGTTGGGATTTGGGGGAGGCAGGGGGGAGTGTTTTTAAATCAAGTTTTATGATACGACCCTAAAGTAGCCAGCCAGCAACAATTTATCTCCAGAGTCTACAATGGCATACCCACCTCTCTCTGACAAAGAGTTCTTATTCTGAACAGATTCTCATTAATTTTGAAGACACCAAGGTTGTATTTACAGATTTAAGTGCAAGATATTCAGAGGCTCATTAAGTTATAATAATCTTATAACATTAAATTCAAGTAAAAAAATATTAATTGGTGTTTTCTCCCTAGCCTGGATTTTCCTGACTATAGACTAATTTAAAAAAAAAAAGAAAAGGAGCTTGGGAATTGCAAAACAAGGAGCGTCATGGAGTGAAATAGAATTTACAAGGGAATTTATAGTTTAGGGAGCACAAAGAACCAAACTCATTTTTAAAGCAATACTTGAACCAGTGTGGAGAGGTTGCAAGTTCTTACAAACATTGAGTGCATCACCTTTTAAAGCAGCTACCGGGATGTAGGTTGTAATATTTATTAGCTTAATCTCTTTGCAAAAAAAAACAAACCAATTCACCAGCACACAGCGTGCTAGTATAGTATGCATTTTATTTCTCAATGAATCAGCAATTTAAGTTAAATGCAAGAGCTTTTACAACAAATTTATCTTGGGTTTTTATGATAAAAGTTAAATTACTTACCCAATGATAATGCTGATCAATGAAATTTAAGTAGCCTTTAAAATGCAATAAAAATAGCACAAAAACAATGCACACTTGTTGAAACCATGCAGCAAAACAAATTGCATGCTCTCATTCCACTAGAGTGAGTGGCTTTAGTAGCACTAATCCACACTCTGGCAGATAAAAAGTACAATACAAATAATACCAGAGAACTCACAAATAGTGCTCTATAGAGTGAGGTAGTGTTTTCGCAAAAGACTAGTCCCGATGCTCTCCTCTCTTTTAAGTATCCACACCCAAAGTTTCCCTCGTAGATACTCTTAGGAAGATGGAAATGGAAGGAGAAAGCAGAGTGATGGGATTGCGGCAGAATGAATGCATAAGCAGCTTTACTACACAAAAAAGTTAAGGAAAACAGTCAAAGGATTCCAGAGAAAACAGCAGATAACAAGTAGTAAATATTTGTCATTACGAATAGTTTCATCTGTTAAATGACTTTCTGTAATGCAGCAAAGTGAAAAGTTTTGGTTTTTTATTAATTACTCAAATATATTAACCCACTTTCCAAGTTTACTCTTGGTAGCTCAGATTTATATGGCAGATCCAAGTAAGTAAATTTAGAGACCAGCCTTCTACACTGTTTCTATTTCACTTAAAACATATCTCTGATAAACCATCCCAGAAACCCACAACTATGATGCACCTGTGCAAAAGAAATGACCGTGCTGGGAATTTTCCACTGCAGCTCAAACAAAACAAGGCTGCTGACAAGGTCTAAAATGTACCAGTGATAAGCATTAACTTAAGAAATCAGTATCCAAAGTAATAAAAAGTACTTATTCACCTAGAAAATATTTCAGCTGGTAACATTAAAGTTCTGGACAACAGTCTTCAAAACTACTAATAAGGGTCAGTGTAATTTTAACATTTCATATGAATTTTTTGTTCCTCAAACACAAGAAATCCAAGAGACTGATTAATTTTTTATTACACTGCATAACCTCTATCAGTCAATATGAACATGAGAAGCCAACAGACTTATGTTTACTCTTGTAAATATTCCATATTAGAATCAAATGGACATAAAAAAAAGCTTTATTTGCTATAATTCACTGCAGTTAGACTAGCAGCTCTGTGACATTATCTAAGTATTGTCTTTATAGAATCTATAGATATCTCTTCAGTTCTTCTGCATGAAGAAGTCTTCCCATGATATTCCCCACCCCCAGCCCCCACCTAACCACAAAGCCTTTTTGTATCTGTTTTTGGACAACATGAATTAAACACAGTATTGTATTATTTTGTTGTTGAAAACTTGTAAATGGATTTTTCAAATGTTCAATGTTACTTCCCATCCCATTCTTTATAACATGTTTCTGTAAAGAAAATGACTTGAAGTTAAATACTGTCATTTGTAGCAACTGCTTTTGGGGGTGGTAAAGCAAGGGGGCGGGGGAAGAGGCTTAAACAGGTCCCATACTATGACCATGCTTATTTTCAACCCACCCAGGCAATCTGTACTGTAGACAAAGCATCAGACACAGCAATAAGAAATCTTGGATCCTGTTCCCAAATTTTTTAACTGGTCAGCTTTGTGCAAGGAACTTTCCCTTTCTGTGCCCTGGAGTTTAGACAGTGTTAAGACAGAGAAATTAAAACACTGTCCCTAAAAGTAGGTAGAACTCAAGACTTGCAGCCTAATCAAAGTTACAGAATGTTTATTTAAAACAGGACAGGAAAAAACTAAGCTTATGACAAAGCCTCTTAAGTATTTGGTGAAAAAGCTAATCTAATACAGAGAAGCAGAGTCGTATGGGGGTGGGCGGGGGGGGGGGAACCCCACAACTGGAAATTGTGGATGACAGAACTTTGAACTCTTCCTTTTAAGAGGCTTTAGTGTATTTTAACAAATCTATTAAACTTGTAACAGTTTTGACTAAAATCCAGTAGTTGAACTACAACATACAGAAATGGGTTCAATTTAATCTAGTGCACAAACAGATGGCAGAAGGACTTTTTCTGTGTGCTGCAGTATTTTGAATCTGATGTTCAGAACACCATAATTCTATTCTATTTCTGCTTACTTAGCACTCAAGTAGTTCTACTCTTTTTCTGCTAAGTTACAGAGCTCCCCTGAATTCAATACAGAGATGTTAAAGATAATGCAGGACTTTATCCCAAATGAGCTACATCCTTTTGGCTTTTAAATAACCTATAAATACTACTTCCAAATCCTGCTTTACACACCCTGGAACAGACGTGAAATCACTAGTCAGAGATGTAAATTTTTTAGACTAATAAGGCTTCATTTGTTATCACTTTGATGCAGCATTTTACCTTAAATTTAAGATGCGTGGACAAATTTGTAAACTTCATGCAAAAAAGTCCGAGGCTTGAAAACTTTATTCACTGATTACTATTTTAGTCAGCACTTCCAGAATTTCTCACCTAACAGTAATGCTGAAAATCAGCAAAACTCAACTGTTCACAAATTTGTTGTAGGATTTACTTTATTACTGCTATCGTCTATAACCAGGAACAGTACTTCACTAACTTGAAATAAACTACCGAAGTCTGTGGTTGTCATTAACCAGCTATTCCACAGTCCCATAGTATAATCCATATAATGACAGAATTATTAATTTTATTTTTTTTTTCGGTTTAGGTTTTGCAGAAGGAAATAAGTCAATGCTCCAAATGAGAACCTGACAGAATTCTCCCACTGTTAACACCAACTGCACAGTAGTAACTCCATGATGAGGACATCAGCACCTTCAGATCTACCACAACTGCCCTAATGCAATGCAAGCAAGTTTTCCTGAACTCAAGGAAGTGGGCCTTTGCCCAGTTAGTTCCTTAAAATTCCTCATGCTTATCCTGCACTGTTTATAAAAAACAATGTGTAATAAAAACATGCAGCCTTTCAAGTCCAGGAAAGGAGCATTCTTTAGAGAACAATCACACTGATATTTAAAAAGCATTTTTTTATTAAATATATACCTATAATACTCTAATAATAGAAATGTGGACCTTACATTACACGTTTTGAAACGAAAGAAAGAAGAGAAATCATGGCATAACGTGTGTTAGTAAAGCAGTGTACCATGCTACCAAGCAAGACATGCTGCAAGTACACAAGAGATACCCATGACAAAAGGGTATCCATCAGAATATAACTTACGGGCAGGTTTCTTGCCGAGTCCAAATAGAGTATAAGCAATGCAGAAGAAAGCCCATCATTAGCTTGGTCTTTATCAGCTCTAATGCTTGTTAGCACCTAAACCAAAAACATACAGTAAGCATTTCTGAAAATCAAATACTACTATTATTTCTGTCCCATTCTTGAAAAATATTTTAAAAACATTTCCCAAAACACAATTCACAAATGCACACTATGATGCATAAGGAGTAAGTTTTCAAGACCCACTTCTATGGAAATTTCCACCCCATTTCCTAATTTTTTAGTCTAGACAGATTATAATATCATATCAAGCTTCATCTCGCAGGCTAATGAAATGTTAGGTGATATTCTCAAAGCATAACATTAAGAGAAAAAGAAGAGGACAGCAAAAGCATTTTAAAATCCCATGCCACAAGAATGCTTGACCATTATGACTGGTTAGAGATTTCTGAAAACAAACAATTTGGAATACAGTTACAGGTTTATCCAGATTTGTAACATCTAGAGAATTAAATTACTTCCATACCTTAAAAAAAAAAAAAAGACAAACCCACAATGAAAACCACCCCAAAACAATTAAGATCAGGTTAAAAGTAATTTGTTGAATTAATACCTTATCTAGATTTTCAGCAGTTGGCATCAATGTGAGCCATTCCAGTTTTAAATGCAATTTTCCTTTGGACACTTCATCCAAAGTAAACCACTAAAAGTTAAGCAAAGTAACGTGAAATAATCTGACACCAAACAAACTCACGATTGCAATTGACTCTTCTGGACATTTAGGAAATGCTAATAGAAAAATCAGAAATCTCATAGAGCTGAAGTCCGCATAACCTAAGAAGATCTGATCAACTGTTTACAATGAACTCTTTCACACTGAATAATACAAGACAGAATAACCAAACCAGCTGTGCAAACCTTTGTATTATAATGGAAAGACGTTTTTAAAATATCTAGAGAATTCTTTTAAGTTCTACAACAAACCCTGCATAACATTACTCTAAACCCTCTCTCGTATATAGGACAAAAATGAGTCTGCTAAATCTAATAATAGACTGGACATTTAGGTGTTCGCCTGCATGAAAAAGCTCTTATCGAATACAGAAGTTACTGGTTTTTGCATTTACATACCAGTATTCTTAAAAGCCCAAGACAGAAGAAGAATGGCATCATTCTGCAGATTTCACCAGTTCAGATATCCCTGAAACCCCTGTCCTGCTCATCAAGGAATCTATTTCTGTAACATCAAGGTTATTCAGGCACAAAGAGGAACTATCCCCAGGAGAAAATAGTAACACAAGAGCAACTACATATACAACATACGTGCTTCTTAAACCAAAACTTGCAGAACACTTACCTCATCTAGAAGACGCTCCTTTTCAACTTCAATTAAATCTATCATCAAACTAGAAAAAAAAAACCAAAACCAACAACTCTCACTATTTCAGCCAAGAAGCAAAAAATCTAATACAGAACTCAAACCCCACCCTGTGTTTGCTGAATATCCAGTCTTCCACTGAGATCAAAAGAGCAGAATACTATCCTTTTAGCCCCTAAGAGAGGAAGAAGTAGGGAATGAAATGGCTGAACATAGATGAACGCAGGATAACAGAAAATATGCCTACACTAGAGCCCATTTTGTAGCTATGAGGGCAACTGACACAATATGGCTCACGTCCATATGACCAAACTATTAAACCAGTGACCGCATCCAAACTACCCACTGGAAATAGCCCCTGGACATATGCTTTGACCAAATTCATGCTTTGGCATTGTCTAGGAGAGTGCCAGCTCACACCAGCTAAAACGCACCAAGAAATCTGCTAAAAATTAAACAGGGCAGACAACTGCATGCCAGTGCATGAACATTTGTTGTGGCTTTTTATTTTATTAGTACTAATGTACACATTGTGACACTTCCCCCCACCCCCACTTCAGTGTAAGATTAGGGAAGTGCAAAGAAAAGAAGCCTTCGTACTACCTACTTCTTTATTTTAATGAGAAGAGAAGTAGGTACTGTTGCTCCTGTTAAGAGAGAAGGAGCTGGAAAGATAAGGGAGTTCTACTCTGTATGGAAAGCAACAATGGGAAGCTCCAAAACTCTGCAAGAAATAAAGGTGACAAATTACTGGAGAAAGAAGCTGACTAAAACCCTGAAATGTTTATGGGTAAAAACTAAAGGTAGGCCTATGGAATCTAAGAGTGAGTAATGATTGCAAAAGCATTACAGCAAAATTTTTTCTTTAATCAAATAGTTAAGATCAGCTCTTAAGAGATAAATAAACTGTGAGATAGCCATAGATAGCCATCTATGAAGATTCACAGTTATAAAGCTGTATTAACTTTGCCCGAAGAAACAATTAACAGTGCCAGCTTACAAACATTAAAGCAGATAGTGTACAACTCCTTAAAAACACACCTTTTTTTTTCTAGGTACTCACAATACTTACCTTAGTTTTTGGTTTTGGGTTTTGTTTTGGTTTTGGGGTTTTTTTTAATGTAAACATATAGATGTGTATATACACACACAAGCACATTTTAAAATATATATTTACATATATGAAGTTATTAGGGAGCTACTTACATAATTTTGAAACTCATTTTAATCATA
>JANIJG010013580.1:906-10906 GCA_024611175.1 Megaceryle torquata | reverse complement strand
ACAGCCTGGCTTCTAAACCCATAGAGATTTTAATTCCACCCCTCCATAAGATGTATTAATGAGGGAATATGAATAACTTTTGTGTCCTTCTCCTTGTGAAGTCATACAAACAGCAATGGAAGCTGTTAACAGCTGCCAGAGAACTTTCCAGCAGCAAACACAGAAACTCATTTAGTAAAAGACATTTGCAAATAAAGTACAAATAAGTAGTTTAGTACGCAGCCAACAGCCATGGGATAAAAAAAGCTATGTGTGGCTGCAGCAATCTCTTGTTCATCACTGTTTATAACAACTACAATGTGTCATACTAAAATATACAATCAGTCTACACTGATAAGAAAAATAAATACAGCACTGAAGAAGTCTCATGGCAAGGCAGAGCATGAGTCACTTCAGTTACAGTTACTATAGAAACTATACCAAATCTAGATGGCACCATTTTATGTGTATGTGGCCAAGTGTGGTTTCTCTGGAAACCATAAACTTGAGAAACTTAACAATACATTGTTTACATCTGAGGTTTTTTTGTTTGTAGTCAGGCAAATACATAGGCATGATATGAATCTCGGGAGCATAGGAAGCTTAAGTACTAAACATAAATTTGTTCGTGTTATGAGATAAGAGCAAATTATTACTCAGAAGCTGCATTTTGGAAGCCATTTTCTCACTCATCAAGAAAACCTTTCCTCAGAGGCAGTCTTAAGCAGGCTTAGAACATAAGCAGTTCTTGCAGCCATTAACCTACTTAATTCAAGTTCTAATTTCAGGCTGTTCAACAGGGATTCCATGCAATGGCATCACCTGTCTAAGTAAAGCAAAAACCTTTTCAGTCATCCAACTGATCACCAAAATATTTAATACTTATGTTCAAACTCTCCTTCTTAAACAATAAAAAATTATTTTGGAGTCAGCCAACACTTGAGAGTACAGCATCCCATGAAAGAATTAATCACAAAATCCAAGCGTGCCTCAGATCTGCCATTATCCCCGCAGCCATTGTCTCAGTATTATAAAGCCCCTGGGTAACAATTGCAACTTGACAATTATGAATATAACCATAATTATCCTTGATAAGCATTTAACCTCATCAGGATTGCAAGGATTCAAAGCAGCTTGGTTTCTGCATCTACTTCTGCATTTTTTCTTCGGGGTCTTATCATGTACTATTTTGAAAAGTTCTGAATAAGCCAAGCAATTTTTCTATCTATAGAAGATCAATATTTTTGCTACTCCACTTGGTCTACACATGATAAACTGTAAGCTTTATAACTAAGTACTTGAAGACATTAGAAAGTTTATTTAATTTGATTGCTGTCTTAAGGTACTTCTAACTACCTTTACAGAAGCAACTAGAGATGTATTGGCATACAAAGCCATAAGTCAAGATGCTGTGAACCCACTGGTATGGAAAAACAAGGCTTTTTTGTCTTTCTGCTGTCCTGTGATATGGCAGTTAGGAAATCCATAAGATTCTGGAAATCTGGAAATGCTCAGAACACTAAAACAAAAATCAGATTAAAAATTATCTTTTCAAAATGTTTTTTAACAAGATATAATAGACATACTTTTGATGTATTTTCACCTGTAGTGAAATCACTACCTTCTGTATATTGAGCAATTTCATATAATTCTAAATTAAGAGAACTGCTCAGAGTCATTTAATCTAAAATTATTTAGCTGATGGCCTTCAGTCATCAATAAACCACTTTTCTGGGGTTTATTGGGGTGGAGAAGTAACAAATACTGTTTTACATATACTCACTTCAGTCCTGGAACATCCAGAAGATTGGTCAGTCCAGTCCAGTTAATTTCCAAAAGCTGGGAATTACAGACAAGGGGGGGAGGGATATAAATTAAAGAAAAAAAAAAGAAAAAAAAAAGAGAGAGAGAGAGAGAGAGAAAAAGAAAAAAGCAACTTAGAATTCACAACACTGAAGGAATGAACCTGATCACTGCAGATTCTAATCAGTGGAGGGTTAATAACCAGTTTTCAGAATTTTCTTCAATAGAAAACCAAAACCTCTTCCACTCCAAATCATTTTTAGCCATGGTTTTTAAAGCGGAGTTATCAAAACAATGGACCATCCTCTTATCCACCTTTCCACAGATCCAGGTAAATACAAAAATGCACACCCCAGTATACATTTGTACATAGTACCTATTAGATACAACCAGTATCAAATAATGAAATATGTTCCTATTTTCTGGATATTTTCATACTGACCATAGACTTCTTATAGATTAAGTCACCAGCATGAATTTACAGATTTGAATAAGCTGATGAAGAATCCCATTTGAGACCAGGAAAAGGTACTATAAAGTTACTTATTCTGTTTCAGGGCTGCTGGCATTAACAACTAATTTCTAATGTTCTTTTCAATCCTATAATTTTCTAACTCTAGGTAACAAAGCAGAAATGAGTTTCCTTATCTCCCTTCTCACTGAAAGCTTTATATTAACTGCATAGAAGTTAACTGAATATAAGAAACAACCAAATTCAAACCCACCCAGCTATTACCATGTTTCCAAATCTGACTAATCCCATCTAAGAATAACCACAACAAAACAGTTAAAAGACTTTTGAGGTTCCTCAGATAATAAACTAATTGTGGTGGTTCAGATAAATGCTGAAACAAAGCAACCAATATCTCCCAGAATGGACGTTGCATCTTTCTACAAATAGGCAAAAAAAAAAATCACCCTACTTTCATTTCCTGTTAAAAAAGCCCCAGCACCTATCATTTTTTTGTAAGGGATCTATTAGTAATTTAAGTAGTGATTTCCTTTGTGTATACTTCCAACTAAATATAACACATAATATCTTTACTTAATTAAGAAGCACTGTTACTTAATATATTTTGTAATGGTGGCAAAATATTTCAACAGTTTTATCTATGAAGTATCTAGCCTACCTGTAACAAACAAACAAGCAGAAAAAAATAAGTCATTACTGAACAGAAATGGTAGTAAGATTTAATAAGTATTTCAAAATAAAAGGCAAGACCTATCATGGGATGTACTACGGCAACCTACGTGAGCCAGAAACATGCTCTTGCCACAAAGAAGGTTAACGCCACCCTGGGCTGCATTAAGCAAAGCATACTGAAAGTTCAACTAGTACTGTGAGAGTTTCCTATGCTTATGGAAACAGTGACTTTTAGAAAATGCTTTTGAGAAACTTAGGTTATCAGGCTTATCTTCAAACAGACTAAAAGGTTAAAATGACTCATCCATTTTGCTCAGGAGCAGTTGTTTACACAAAAACTCTGCCTTTCTTCCTTCAAATTTATCTTCCTTTAGCATGAAGTGCCTCTATCAATTATAGATCAGGCTGGCAGCGAAGCACTTAGAAGAAGTTGTGCATGAGAGAAGAACACATATTAGGAATACAGTTTTTTAATTATCATTTTCAACAGCTGGTTTGGAAAAGATCCTCTTCAGGTAGGTGGGAGGCTCAGTTTGCTAAGGCACATCTATTTATAGAATGCTAGCAAGGCTAAGTGGCAGTAATACTTTCCAGAAGTTTCTTACCTAAAACTCACACTGTACACTGAACAGTCTTTTTTTTTTTTTTTTTTAAGGTGTTATGATTTCTTTTCTACATGAGTATACTTTTTTTAAATTTCCAAATGCAAATAAAAACTCTTAGAGATAATTTGTTGTCAAATGAGTTATTTTACATTAGTATGCAAGCCTTACTTGTACAGTTCTACAATAACTATGAGTTAGAACACAGAACATTTAAGAAAACCGAAGGTAATTTCAGTGCATTCTTTGAAAATTAATGGTGTAAATTATTAGCATATGTTCTCAACCTCAAGCTCATCTAAACTCTGAAAAAAGTTAAGAAATAAGTAACAGAACTAGGATGAAAAGTCCAACTTATCATGAATAAATTCAGTTTTGTACTACCTCCTCAATCCTGAAAACTCACAAATCTTTAAGTATAATATACAAGTAGCTTCGTAGTAGCTGCTAAGACTAATCACAACTTGTGTTTTCAGACTGCTTCTCATGTTCTAATCACAAGTTTTGACATTAGATTATAGGACACACTAAAACAAACAAATCGATGTAGGTTACCAAGGCTCTGGAAGAAGTGATTTTATACTGTTTTAAGACAAAGGACATGGTTTATTACATTATGTATTACCTTTTTCACTATCCATATGCAAATTAGAAGGCAAATCCAAACCTTAAATTCCTAAAAAAGAGGTCCCTAGCCTAAGGTGTTCGTACCTGCATCTCATATTTAACAGTTTCACATACTGATGTTTTTGGAATAAATATAAAATTTAAAAAAATTTGCATTTCCTTTTGATTTTTTCATGCTTTGTGTAGTATATTGCATAGAGCAGTTAACACAGCAACGTCTTGTGCTATCTCCTAAATAGATTTAACAGAACTAAATGAACTGAGCAATGTAACGTATGTTGAAATTCAGCATTGAGAAACATCTCCTACGCTAGAGTGAAATATGTATCATAGTGGTTTCTTTAACTGCCACAACCCAAAACAAAACAAAGAACAACCAAAAAATCATTCTGAAAGGTTGCAACACAGCATATGAAACACTGTGCCTGTAGTACAATCCCACTAACTGTACTTGGATTATAACACACCTCTTCTCAAAAACAAGGCTACCAATTCATTCTGTCATCAGCCTTTAGACCATGAAGTATGTAAATAATTACACAAAGAAACTGAAAAAAATAGTGCATTGAGACAAAAAATGCTATTAGTACATAAAAAACAGAAACTTCTGTTCATCCACTTATTATACAGGAATAAATACAGATGTCAACTTCAGAAATGTTAAAGACAATTATTTTTTCATTGAAAGTTAGAGCTAAGAAATTAAAAACCATTAACTAAGGCTAAGCACTTTACTGGATTATTAGAAAAGCTTTCCAAATAATCGTAAGCCATAATACATTCTGGAAGGAATAAAAGCCTTCAGACTCCTGGCATAAATCAAGCTTTCACTATTTGGGCTTTGAGGCAAGTTCTCCCTGCAGACTAGATCATTTCCCAGCACAGTGCTTCCTTTCCAGTTCTACCAGAAGAGCCCAGCAGTAATGAAGAACACTTATTTATGCAGTAACACACGCTCTTTTAGTCTACAGATACTAGTGACAAATGTCGTCTTTTTTTCTTTTTTTAAAAAATTTTTTATTTTATTTTCCCCATAAAATCATAGAATGTTTCAGGCTGGAAGGGACCACTAGAGGTCATCTGGTCCAACCTCCTGTTTTGTTTTCCTCCCCACCCTCATCACCTCCACATTCCTCTCAATAACGTTGTCTCCAACCTGTACTTTTTGGTGTCTGAACATAGACTTCAGCATAAGATAAACCTTTTGTAACCTTAAAAAAAAAAATTCAAAAAAACCAAACCAAACCAAACAAACAGAAACCAACCAAACAAAAACAAAAACCAAACAACCACCAAACAAACCCCCCAAAAAAACCCAAAAAACCAACCACCCACCAAGTTCAGGCAAAACAAATCAATACAAGCTTGCTCCTCCAGTAGTATGGAAATAGCAGTGGCAGCAGACAAACTCACAGCAGAGAGGGAGTAGAAAGCAGTCAAATCTACAGTACTGCTTGATATGCAAGAGGGAGCCCTTCCAGCCACAGCCCAGCCAAATAACAAGGATTTTCATTTGACATTTTGGGCATTACCATGCCATGACATGCTGGAGAAGATGAGCCCTTAATTTGTGGTTCTGACAGTAAGTCAAAGCAACGTCACCACTGTAACAAACTGAAGAGCCCTATGGAGAAAAAGTAAACAAGCAAAAGACTGCCAGCTAATGAATCATTTTATGAAGCACTGAATATTAAAAAAAAAAATCATACTTCAAGTTTGGGCCAATAAATCTCAAAAACAGCTTAACAATCTAATTTTCTCCTCAGTCACTGCTTTGAGCAATGCATAATTCTCTTAGTTTAGCTACACTCAGGGAATGCCAGCTGATTCTCTGCAGCAGAATTAACAGGGCACTGGAAATAATGAATTCAGGATTTGTCACCAAATGAAATTGATAGGAGCCAAAAATTATGTGGTGTCTTTCCACAACACACTGCAACTGAGAGAGGTGGTATGCCTCTTACCAGTCAGTTCACTGGCCTAGAGCAGGATTTCAGACACCAGTTACACTTTCCAATGAAGCAGTATGTGTGTCATGGTACTCAAAGCTCTTTCCTGTCTCAGAGTTTCAGGGTACTGAAAACAAATTATGTTTTCTCCCTGAAAGCCGAGAAATGTGTGCCTTATCAATGCTCTGTATTGAGAGCTAATGCAATACATATACTGAAAGAGTTTTTTAAAAATATAAATATCCCTGCAGCCTGCAAGAAAAGGTAGGCTAAAAACCAGTGAGCGTTTTCACACATTTGGTGTTCTCAATACCCTCAACACCTTTACAAAGGGAAAAGAATGAACTGGAACATAGAATGTAGAGGGCCTTATCTGAAGTTCTCAGCAGCAGAAAAGGTAGCCAACACTGGCAACCTTGGGGAGCAGCTTGGCTGCCATAAGCACTATGAACCCTCAAAAGAGAGGCCACAAAGTATTTTAAAATGCTGAACAACTTCCTGATAATCAAGTTATGGAAGTATAAGCTTTCTGTAGGACAAACCGAAGAGCTGCTACAGGGCACAGCAATACGGTTCCATGGGATAAGTTGTGATTCTTCTCAGAAATTTATTACAGGAAGGGGACTAATGTACCCTCTTCTGTTAATTGTAAATGGTCATGCAGAAGCACAGTACAATTTCTGTTAGTAGAGCACAGCCCATTACCATTACAATGCTAAAGTCAAATTATTGTAATAATTTAGCAAGTAACATTATCCAGTGTATTGGCCCAGTAAACATATAATAAACTCAGCCTCTCAAACAAGGCTTGACAATACCATAGAAAGCTGAAATCACTGGTTTTCATCATTGCTCTAGGAAACACAACATATCTCTGCCCAGGAACTGTGTCTAACAGTAGTGTGTCTCCAGGTTTTACTGTCTAAAGATTTAAGTGAGAACATTGCTACAGAGGTAAGATGTATAATCATGGCAGTCAGAGCAGGCAAGTTTTTGAGTTAAGGTGATCAGAGTTAGTCTTAGAAAAATTCAGTCCACCTTTGCATTCTCCATAGCGTCAACTACTCAATTCTCTCCACTTTTTACCCTCCTGTCAGTCCTGCATTTCAGTCTGTCGGTTTTGTTTTTTAAAGAGAAGAGAGGCAGATTAGGACACATGTTCACTATTAAGTAAATCACTAAACAAGCTTTTGAAAATTACTAATTTGTGGTGCAGTTATAAGGCACATACACCTCTATAACTGAACCAAAAAAATCTAAATAATTAACTATGTGATATTTTGTTCTAAAAGGAAAATACAACTCTGCTTAGAGAAGCGGGATATATAAATATAAGTTATGTTGCCATGAGAAGTAACGCAAAAAAAACCTTAGAGATCCTGATTATTTATGGTGCTGACTTCTCTCTTGCACTGAAGCTCAGAGATTTAAAATACTACTTCAAAATCTTAAAATGCATATATTTTTATCTCTTGAAATCTCTTACATATTTGGACATATTAGCTGATGAAACTTTTAGTACCTTCATAATAATAAAAACACAATACAGTACTTAAAACATTTCATATAAAGTAAGTACTCTTGCAGCATCAAAACTTAATGCATTACTCAGAAATGAGAGACTGGTAAATTCATTAAACAAGTATGTTCAGAACTACTCATTTAGGCAGCATTGCCTTATATAGTCATCAAGGCCAGCAAACAGATGATACAGAGCAAGAAGAATTGTTGCCAGTTACTTTAGACTGGAAAATATGAGAACAAAATCTAATACTAGCTGCCAACGAATTCCTCTTCTTTTCTAACAAAAATATTGAAGAAAAGTTTTCCTTGGCTGCAGCCACTTGCTCTCTAGTAAGAGGACAGGATTTGATTATTGCTATAATAAGAATTATTCTACGTTTTTCTACAGAAGTTAGAAAAATAAACACCAAAGAAACACTTCAGTGGGGAGAGAAGTCTGCTTGGAAAAAAACATCCACGTGTAACTGTCAGAATTATAGAAGAACTTGATTCAAAGATACATTTTTTGAACAATCCACCCTTAAGTTTTCTTAGGCCTTGTCCACTGGCTTCATTTTTAAGTGGAAAGAGGGTGAACAAAACTTCTCATATTTTTCCTAACTGAATACTTTTAGAGAGGGGTTGACTGTTTAATTTTCATACTCCTGGCTACTAATCTTTTTTTGTCCCACTAAGTCAACTAGACCCCTAATAAAATGACACAGGGGTAGTAGTAAAAACAAAATTAATCTGGCCAAAGTCTTGCACAAAGTTCAAAAAGCTAATAACAACAAATGAATCACAGAATGTCAATGGCTGGAAGGGACCTCGAAAGATCATCTAGTCCAACCCCCCTGCCAGAGCAGCATCACCTAGATCAGATCGCACAGGAACGCATCCAGGTGGGTTTTGAATGTCTCCAGAGAGGGAGACTCCAAAACGCCCCTGGGCAGCCTGTTCCAGTGTCTGTCACCCTCACAGTGAAAAAATTTCTCCTTATGTTTATATGAAACTTCCTATGCCTCAGCGTCCACCCATTACCCCTTGTCCTATCATCAGACATCACAGAGAACAGAACAGAACAGCCTAGGTTGAAAGGGGCCCTATAGGGGCCCTAATCCAACCTCCCTGTCATGGGCAGGGATGCCTCCCAACTAGATCAGGGTACACAAGGCTCTGTCCCACCCGGCCTTGAAGCCCTCCAGGAAGAGGGCAGCCACAACGTCTCTGGGCAGTTTATTCCAATGTCTTGCCACCCTCGTGCTGAAGAATTTCTTCCTAAAATCTAATCTAAACCTATTCTCCTTCAACTTAAACTCATTTCCTCTTGTCCTATCAGTCAATGCTCTTGTAAAAAGTCCCTCCCCAGCCTTCCTCTAGGTTCCTCTCAGGTATTGGAAGGCAGCTATTAGGTCTCCCTGAAGTCTTCTCTTTTCAAGACTGAACAATCCCAGCTCCTGCAGCCTGTCCTTGTAGCAAAGGTGCTCCAGCCCCTGGATCATCTTTGTGGCCCTCATCTGAACACACTCCAGCAGATCTATGTCCCTCTTAGGGTGGGGACACCAGAACTGGACACAGTATTCGAGGTGGGGTCTTACAAGAGCAGAGTAAAGGGGGAGAATCACCTCTCTTGACCTGTTGGCTACGCTTCTCTTGATACATCCCAGGATGTGATTGGCCTTCTGGGCTACATGAGTGCACCGCCAGCTCACGTTGAGCTTCTCATCTATCAACACTCCCAAATCCTTCTCTTCAGGGCTACTCTCAACCCACTCGGTGCCCAGTCTGTATTTTTGTCTAGGATTGGCCAGGTGAAGGACCTTGCATTTTGACTTGCTGAAGTTCATGCAGTTTGCACTGGCCCATTTCTCAAGCCTATCAAGGTCCCTCTGGATGACATCTCTTCCCTCAAGTGAGTCCATGGCACCACACAGCTTGGTGTCGTCGGCAAACTTACTGAGGGTGCACTCAATGCCACTGTCCGTGTCGCTGACAAAGATGTTGAACAGCACTGGACCCAGAACAGAGCCCTGAGGAACACCGCTTGTCACTGGCCTCCACGTGGACATGGAGCCATTGACCACAACTCTTTGAGTGTGACCATCCAGCCAGTTCTTCATCCACCGAGTGGTCTGCCTGTCAAATCCATGTCTCTCCATTTTAGAAACAAGGATGTCATGTGAGACAGTGTCAAATGCCTTGCACAAGCCCAGGAAAATGACATCCCTTCATTTTCCCACATCAACCAGCACTGTGGCTTTGTCACAGAAGGCCACTAGATTAGTCAGGCATGACTTGCCCCTGGTGAAGCCATCCTGGCTGTCACCAACCACTTGATTATTTTTTATGTGCCCTAGTACAGCTACCAGGAGAATCTGTTCCATGATTTTACC
>JANIJG010013579.1:46467-69147 GCA_024611175.1 Megaceryle torquata | reverse complement strand
TAAGAGTGTTGTAATCAATTTACCTCATTTAGAAAACGTTTACTTAGAAAAAAAAATAAAATTAAAAAAAATTTGAAAAATACATGTACACTCAAGTAAGTCTCATTTTCAAGTTCTTTTTCCCATAGAACTTTTAACAGATATTTGCCTTATTAACTCTTTCTTGCACAATTTTGTTATGATTTATTTTCTTAGCACATGACACTTTTAAAAACTAGGGAGTTCTTCAGTATTTTGTGAAAGGCAAAGTCTCACTGAGGTAGCAACTCTCTCTGCTGAAATAGGCTGCAGGCTTTTATTCCTTAGTTTCCACTCCTTGTTTGCAGCAATATCTAGGGTGAGTCACTGCTGGGTTTGAGTGCCTTGGTTTCCCCATTACTGAGGGTTAATTATTATCAATAAAGCACTAAGCAGCAAAAATGCTCAAGTAAATAACACACATCATTATTACTATTATTGTCATCATCATTAATTATTAGTAACTAATTAGTCACTAATGAAATATCTTCGTAGTCCAGTTGAAAAGGTATTTTGTGCTTGAGACTATAGCTCTCACCTGTACTTCTCACCCCCTCAACCCAGCCATTTACAATAGTAAATAAGTACTTTTAGTATAAGCTGTGATAAAACAGTTGGTACAACTCCCGTCAGCACTAAGATATTCTTTATACAATCTTTATTATTCCTATTTTTAGCCCTGACAACCCAACTCTCCCCAAAATATTGTCCATGGGAAAATTCTGGAGCAGCTTACAATAGCAAGCACTATTGGAGATTAACTAACTTTCAGTTTAAGTGAGTAATTAAAACTGAATAAAAAAGTTATTTTGAAATTATTATGTTATTGTTGTGGAGAACAAAACAAATTACTACTAGCAAGCATTCAAATATTTTAAAAAACATTCATTATGCAGTCAATAGATACACAAAAACTTCTTTGAGAGCTAAGGATTATATTGAATTGTCCTTGATTTAATGTGGTCACGTAATCTTATGTTTGTGACTTTTCAGCTCTATTGTGATGAAATAACTGACAATAGTGCCCCTTTCTTTAGTGTCTCTCTTAAGATTTTTTTGTTTTAGAGAGCATGAATTCGATGTCATTTTAAATGTACAGCTCTTTATCACTCAAGGGAAAAGCAGAGCCATGTTATATTTAGTACTTTCATTTCTTCTGATTAAATATGAATTACTATGAAATTTTTCTCATCATCTAACACGCCATAATACGCCAACAGCTTTTTAATACACTATATAAGCACAAACTTCTGCTCTAAGAGTTTAATTTGCCCCTCTAATCCAATCACATCAACCTTATTTCTCTTATCAGAGATTCCCATTTTGAATTAAATGAGCTCATTAGTTTTAATCAAAAGCAGAGAGATCAAAACTTAAACGTAAATGCTTTAGATCAGAACTGTCAGTCAGCCGTGCAGTTCTATTTTACTAAAACACAAGATCAGAGACCCTTAGAACCAATTTTTTCTCGTAAGGGATGCCAAGAGCTTGAAGATGCTATATCCTTTTTTTTTTTTTTTTCCTCCCAAGGACAGATTATACATTTAAGGTTAGACTTAATTTGGAGTCTTTTTTTTTTCATCCTGGTGGAAATGGGAAAGTATGCCATTCTGCTGTTGTCTCTCTCACATTTTTTCGGTGCTGGTCCTTGGAGACCTGAACAAATGTGAAGCCATCACAATCCATGCAACAAACCTGTCCTCAAAAAATTCATCTCTGTTCAGCATTATCAGCTA
Organism: Megaceryle torquata; assembly: GCA_024611175.1. NCBI lineage: Eukaryota > Metazoa > Chordata > Aves > Coraciiformes > Cerylidae > Megaceryle > Megaceryle torquata. The sequence goes on along the minus strand of JANIJG010013579.1, from coordinate 67,393 downwards.
AGAAATAAAACACTGAAATAAAAGATATTTGTTTCAAGGTACAGGATAGTGGAGCCCTGAAACAGCAACTAGAGTCACTGGGATAGCAGCTGTACCAGTAGAGATGAGGATTATAATTAATTATTATTTTTATTGTACAGTAGTTAAAGAGTACATTAAGAAGACACAGCATGGGTGCTTCCAGCTGTGTGAAGAAATGCTAAAAGCAGCTTAACAAGTGTAGTTGTTGTAGTCCAGCACATTATGCTGTAGCACCGGCAGTAAGTACAATATGTCCTCATGTGTTCTAACGGTAATTACCTAAATACACAGACATCATGTTAATTAAACAAATAGTATCTCAAGCTTGAAAAAATGATCATGCTGTAATACATATGTACCATTCCCAAGCAATTGAAATAAAATTTCTCTTTCATACAAGTATGAAAGAAAGGAAAACATCTGACATGTAGTAGTGTACTTGACATTGTCATTTCTTGGGCTCATGTCACCTTATAGCATAAGCTTAACATTATTTTGCTGTTACGATAATATGCATAAACATACATCTCTATAGGTGAATATTAAAAAAGCATATAATTTATCCAGCAGACTGGAATAGTGTCTGTCATATAAATTTGTATTCTGAAGTGTTTGATTTCCTTTAACAAAAAGTTCCCGAGAGTGTATGTGTGAGATGGGATTAGTTACCTAAAAGTCCAGAACTGCTTATGAACAGCTTTCTGAATTTCTCTCAGAAGAAAAACATTATGGCTGGTGGTACAAATCTGCATTCACAGTTGCACCCACTCACAGTAGATACTGTAGCAATGCTAACAGTGATTATGCATGCAGGATTTTAAAAATAGTATGTGTACAGAACACATTTATCGATGTCAGTGAGATTTGCACAGGAATATATGGAATATGGTCCATGGTAAGTTCTCAGGAGTTGATTTTAAATGTCTATCACTCAGCCTTTTTGATTTTTTTCTTGTTTGTTTAGTTTTGTTTCATTTGTTTTTAATCTAAGACCTTTAAAAAAGCCTGAAATAAGTAAGGTTTGCTTACTGGGTGTGAATGAAAGCACCATATACTCTCAGGCTTAGAAGTAAGCCTGAATTGTCTTTGCAAAACAAGGAACTGTATACTCTGTTGGGAAAGCACTTGCCTTTGCGTGTTCTTTTAGTAATATCTTTGGCAGATACTACTAAAGGAATAAACCTTTTCTCTTTCCACTCCCAAAGCTGCTAATGCAGGATTAGATTTCTGGACACAGGAATGCACTGCCCATTTCAAATGGCATGAAGCTGCAACCCATTCTACCCTTACAAAAGTATCATAATTTTTAAAAAGTTAACTAAGAGCCACAGAGCCAAACACAAAGACTATGAACTAGCAGCCAATTCACAAAATGATTTTGTTATCTCCTCCTAAGCACTTTGTGAACAAGTGCTGTAGTGCAGATCTTTCCCTGGGCTTTGTCTTGGAAATAATCTTGGGCCCAGACCCCTTAAACCAGTCATGCACCATTTAACTTCAGAAGCTGGAAGAGTTCTTCTGACATTAGTGGAAAGTGTACTGACAGATAAACATGCATATAACTGTTTGGAGGACTGAGGTCCATTCCTCTGATCCTGCAGTGATCTGCAGATGTACTGTGCATCTGCATGCAGCCTGAATGCCGTTAACGCTATAGAGCAAAACAATGTAAAACAATGCAAATAATTGCTATCAAACAGCAATAGCAGAAGTACTATCCCTATGACTGATTCAGAAGCACATTCAAATTTGGATAAACAATTTGTCCCCCAGGAAAAAAAAAAGAAGTTCCACATTTGATTTATGTCTTAAATAACAAAATGCTGCCAAAGCAGCCTGAATAAATATTCACCAAGTTCTGTCCTTTTTTCCTCACATGCATTAAAAATAATTGAGAGGAGAAAAATGCATATTTGCATGCCAAACAGATAAAAAATAGGAGCACCAGAAGCTACAGAGGGAAAACCAAACACCAACAGGGAATTTGAAAATGTTGGTGGAAAAAAAGCTTATGGTTTAACATACAGGAAATTCTGGATCTGATAGCTGTTCAGGAAGTTTTCACTTGGCTTTCATTTCTCTTCCTTGAAAACAGGTGTCTATGCAGCTTTTGAGAGACATTCTCAAACATCAACTATACAGCTCTTCAAAGAGAAAGAAAATAAGAGAATATATAAAATAGTCTCTCGTGTTATCTTCTACACTTGCAAATCTCTTCCCACATTTTCTTAGAGTCTTTTATCCCTTTGGATAGGCAACTGAGAATCACTACATTGAGATGATTATTTAGGAAATATAAATCTATCATTTTCAGTTGGACTATATGCATCTTTGCAAATGTTTCTATTTTTTTCTGTGCAGTTTATTGTCTGTAAGCAGATATTAAAAGAGTTTCCAGGAAAACCTAGCCTTGAGTAGTTAACTGTCCTGCTTTTTCTCATATTATTGCCTCTTAAAGTGTGGTTTTAATCAGAAAAGTGACTCTGGGAAAAGAGTTCTTGCCAAGGTCATTCTCAGTAGCTTACAGATCAAATTTGATCATTTTATAAGCTAAAAGACAGATATTTCTTACTAATACCCCAGCAAAAACAATTCAAAAGCTTCAAGTAAAGACAATTTGTTTCCAATAAGTGCAAGTTACTATGAAGTTATACTTAGCACTTTTGTAAATGCATGTTATTACGTGCCATCTTCCAGGTGACACAGAAGGACAATGGCGTCTTGCTTTGTATCAGGAATAGCGTGGCCACCAGGTCTAGGGATGTAATTCTGACCCTGCACTAGGCACTGGTGAGGCCTCACCCCGAGTACTGGGTACAGTTCTGGGCCCTTCACTTTGAAAAGGATATTGAGGTGCTGGAGCAGGTCCAGAGGAGAGTGATGAGGCTGGTGAAGGGACTGGAGGGAAAGTCTTATGAGGAGAGGCTGAGGGAACTGGGGCTGTTCAGCTTGGAGAAGAGGAGATTCAGCAGGAACCTCATGACTCTCTACAACTACCCGACAGGAAGTTGTAGTCATTAAAATCTTCAATTACTGGGCTATGGTCCACCTGTGATGGTGCATATTGTTGAGCATAGATGTTTGAAACTGGGAGAGCAAGTGATGAACTTAGATCTACACAGCTTATCTTCTTAATGTGATAGAAGTACGTGCATTCAGGCAAAAGTCGTCAGTGAAGTAGCAATGAATTTCGATATAACAGCCAGAAAAGTGGGACATCATGTTTAATATCTGATCCATCTTATAGATTGTAGATTTAGAAAAGCTTGGATATTATACAGGAATCTTTTGACTTGAACTGTTGGGCCACAACACAGTGTAGTTAATATTTTTAATTTGTATAGTTAATCCTGACTTTCAAATTGGTTGAAAATTGCCTCCAAACAAGCAAAATGTTTGGAGTGCTTAACTATATAATATTTAATGGGACAAACAATTAGAAATGCATTAAAATTAAAAGTTCCTTCATTTCAGGGATGAATTCTAAGTGACTAAAGGCTTAATTCAGTAGCCCACACATAGATTTACAGCAATCTTGTGAGCTGCCCTACAGCGTCTGAGATGCATATGGGAATGTCAGCTTCACACAGGACTACCAGAAGACACAAATCTTTCTGGAGGGATCGATGCATGCCAGGTGTGTCTCAAGTAGCACAAATTCTCTGTCTTTGGGAAACTTAAGCCACTAGAGCATGGTCCCATTTAAGTAAGTAGGAATACTATGAAAAGACTTGGATCAAGTTCCTGATTATTATTTTATCATTTCTAGCATCCTGTGTGGCACATGCCAATATTTAGCCTGGTGTGTGTGGTTACACCAGCCTTTGAAATGAGCTTGGGCTATTCTCCTTAATGTAGCAGATTTAACATTAACCACAGGCATAAGTAAACTAGAATTCTCTAAAGGAGCTTAATGCTGTTTTACAAATGTATAAGCAAAACTGTGCATGCAATTACTGGCAAAATAAGTTACAGTTTCACACAACTAACACAGGTAGAAACAACACAACTTTAATGTGCAAACTGTGTTTGTCTCTGATTGCTAAATGCCCAGTTTGCAGGTTTTACAAGTGCAAACACTACGATATGCATACTACATTTTGGGCACAGAAAAGACTGCATCTGCAGAGAAATAAGCCGTGCTTTGAAAAATTATCCTGTTACAAATAATGAGTTTACTCTGATTTTTTTTTTAATCCAGACTAAGCCCATGTACTGGCTGTAGTTACATAGGACAAACAAAAAAACAAACTTATTGATAGGCTTTCCCTATTTTACAGAGAAATTTTTAATGTTCTGTTATTCTGATGGAACCAAAGTAATCTGAACTACTCTTTTTCAGACTAAGAAGTATTACTTAATGCCTCTCAATCTTCCTTTCTTCTTCTTCTTCTTCAACTTCTGCAGCATCTATTTCTTCTACTCTAGAAACCTGTTTCATCAGGCCATTTATTCACAACATATGCTATTTACTTCCCATGTAAACTTTATCCCACAGAATTCTTTATCTATCTGGTAAAATATAGAATGAATTAGGTGCCAGGATAAAGTTATAAATAAGGTGCTGCAAGGATGAAGCTCTCAATAAGATTTCTGTTACTCCTGTAACACTGAAAGACAGATTTTACAACAAATTTTTTGTAAGTCAGTGATCTATGAAACACATAGAGCTTTTTTTGCCTGTTTGAAAACAACATAATAGAGATTTGCTATTAACAGAACTAATCATGGTAGGAAACTTCAACTCTCATAAAGCCTTTGGAAGTGTTACAGTCTACTGGGCTTCAATCCATTATCTAAACACTAGCAAATGTATCCACATTCATCCAATAGACCGGAACAACTCTTGAAGAGCTGTTACGGTCTAGTGAGGGAGTGGTACATAAGCCATACTGCCTGTGAAGCTCAAACTTCCTTGTAGGTTTTCACATTTAAAGTAAATTTGTTTTAAGCAATGGAATAAATAATCTGACCTGACCTGTGGGCTTGGTTTCATGTGAGGTCAGCAACACTCATAAATTTGCAAGGTTCAATGACAGTCCCAAAGAAAATTAGCACAATATCCACTTCCTTACTGTTTACTTGCATTGCAGCAATTCAAATAAAATTTGAAACAGAACACATCCAATAGATAGGAAAGGTCCTGATAAGAGTATGGGATCATAAGTAATAGCACATCTAACCTCTGTTAGGGCATGGGTATGGAGAAAAGAAACTGGGAAATGAGGAAACAGGAAAGGAAAGGAAAAAAAAGGACCCCAACTAGTTTTGATGGCAAAATCTTCATGGATTACCCTAAGTGCTTTATGGGCCCATGTGAAATACAGAACTAGGTGCTAAAACCTCCTTTGAGATGTGGCTGTTTTCCCCAACTTAAATGATTGTTATCCTTACAGAGCAACTTATAAACAATTCTGAGCATTTTGTTTCAGCAAAAAAATGCTATTAAATGCTGATTCTGGTCCCCCTCTTTCATGCCCTGGAAGGACCAACTGATGGTGTTTTTCCCCTACTGCTCTTGCCTAGTGACTTGTGAATCACTGACACTCCAGAGAGTGGGAATAATAACTGAGGTTCAGAGCTGCCAGTAATGGCCCACTAAAGTTCCTTCCCAGCTCATGGCATAACTTGTCCCCACAAACATTACATGTCCCTTCTGATGCTGTCTAATATTGTCAACCTGTATGAGCTTAAAAAGCACAATAAAGAGGTTGTTTACCAGATTTTCATATGCCAAATGGGAGGTGCTTTTTGGTACAGCTTTTCCCTGAGGGAAAGAAGAGCAGCTGAGGTACCTCACACTGCTCAGTCAGTGTTTGGATGATCCCACTCCAGGGAAACATAACACAAGTGTCAAAGTCAAGATGCAGCTAGTGGATGTTTCTGTACTCAGTGACTAAGCAGTAGGAAAGTTCAAGAGAAAAAAAGGAGTATCATAAAGATAGTCTTCGAGAGCACATGACATCCAACAAAAGTTATTATGCAGCAGCCTGCATATGCCAAGGAATAAGAAGTATGAATGCAAACAGTGTTTTAAATCTTAGTGGAATACCCCTGTAAATATAGCCACTTGAGGAATCTGTTTCTTCAGAAAATACCTTTTGTGCTGCTGGGATGTTTGGGGGATTCTATTTTCAAAACCTGTGTTCTGGATCTAGTGGAGCAATGCTTTTATCACGACTATAAAATGGTTACGAGCCAATTCCTCATATAAACCAGTCAGTAACAGTGGGGCTTTTTTATGACAAACATGATGTCAGACAAAGGGCATCAGGACTTAGTCTTTGTACTACAATACAAAATAACAATACATAAACACCTTTGTGAAGCAGCTTGAAACCCCATGTTTTCTATTAAAAAGTCATGTTCAATCTTCACTGTTGATAGAACAGAATAGCTAACACAGAGAACATTGTATATCAGAAAGGTCAATAGTTATTATGAGCTACAAATATATTTTTTTCCATCCTTCAGGCTGTTTAGCGCATATCACAGCATGAGCAGCTGTCTTCTTTAATGCTTTTAAAATTAGAATCCCAAAGAAGAAAAAAAAATTACATTTGCAATGATTGCTCTTTGCTTTTGTAAGTTTACTTTAATACACTATTTTATATACATGAATCTTCCATGCAGCCTAACCAAGGGGCAGTAACTGGCTGCTAGTATCTACTGGATTGCTATATCAATGTGTGTAAAATCCTGCCAAAAAATCACTTTACACAAATTGTGTAACCTTGCCGAATAACCTTTCTAGAAAAGTATGTAGCTACTGGGCATATGTTTAAACCAAGCAAGCATACATGTGCAAACATAGACTGATCATTACTAATGGCAAATGCTTACTGGTTTAGCAGCAATAAACATAGACAACCATCCAACCTACCACTTTCCATTCACACAATGAAAATGGAAAAAAAACGGGTGGTAAGATTGTGGCATCATTTGACCTGTTATTTTTTGCAAACACAGCAAGTATCTGGGTTCATCTTTGCTAACAGCGAACAACTACTGAAAACTGCAAACAGGTTCCCATTCTGTTTTTTGTATTTCAGTCATATGGGCTCTACCAAACTGTTTCTTTTTCCAAGTTTGAACCTTACCTGGATGTGTACTGGCATGCCAAATGCAAGCTGGAATTATATAAATATTTGAAGTATGGAAGGTAAGGAATAATTTTCTTTATAATACAACTTTTTAGCTAATTTAGAATGGTCCAATAATAAAAAATTAAGTCAGAGTTAAAAGCCATGTGTTGTCATGGGAAAATTAATGTAATTGATGAGAACATTTTCTACCTAGAGTTTAATGTTTGCCTTACAGACAACTTACTGGGCAATGGCAATAGGTATGGTGCTAAGTATCATGACAATATGTGGATTCTTTGGGGGATAAAGGGAAATGCTGCAGATTTTGCAAGACATATAAAAAGTCCTGGTTGAATGTACCTTATGAACTACTTTCTCCATCTGTATGGCTTATAGTTCAGAAGACAGTCAAGCAACACTTTTAAAATGTCTGAAAACATATAACTTTATATACTCAGAGAGACAGACTTACCCATGTCAAAAAACCCCAGTGTGATTAACACTATTATTTTTAAATAAAAAGAGTAAATGAAAAAATTAAGCAATATATTCTTTCCCATCCCTTACCCCAAACAAGTAACACTTAAAAATATCCTGTGAATAGAACTATTTCTTAAACATGAAAATACTTATGTCCTCAGCACTTGACATCCAAATTTATTTCAGAATGCTAACAACATTTCCACCATCACAAGATTTGTTGTGCAACTGTTCCCTCTCATCTGTCCTACAGAAACTCCAAGACCCAGTTCAGGATAGGCAGAACCAGGCAGGCTGCTAATCCTGCTGTTGCTGTGGACCTTGCTAGCACAGGTGGTATGCCAGGGAGCTGAGGTTACTGGGATGTACTTCTTGATTGGTAGGGCTTCCAGCAGCAGCCTTCACATCCAACACTCAACATTCCTGGCTGAAGAAGGTGTAAGAAGCCCAACTATCCAGGTTTCTCTATAGCTCTGTCCCTTATTATTATCACTTCCTTGTTCCTGTTATAGTATTCTCTCCTCAGGGTAACACATTAAGTTAAAATAGGGCAACAATATTCCTAAGATACACTGAGAAAGTTCTTATACAGACAAGTTAGTATTTATAGATTTCTTTACTCATGCAGAATTTACCAAAAAAACCAAACCAAAACAAAACTAAGCCTAAAATAATGACAAGCATAACACCATTGAAATTCAAAGAGAGTTGAGAACAGGTATCTCCAAAAATGACAGACTTGAGGCTGCTGAAAACAGATGTCTAACAATAGTTCCAGTGGGCTGCAGCTATGCATTATTCTTCGGAAACAACTCAAATTATGTAGCAAAAACAAATGTCAAATGAAGTGGACATCTTACTTTTATTATATTTTCCCCTTTATTTATATTGCACCATGGAGTTAAGCTTTTTGACAGACACAATTAGAATGTGTCATATTACACAGAAAACAGCATTTTAAAAATCAGCCCACAGTGCAGGTATTTTGGCATATTTATCACATGGCTTGAATGGTAAACACTTAACAGAGGAATTCTGGTTTTTTTCTTTATTTTAATGATGGAAACAATGACTTCTTTTTCCTATAATGCCCCTTCAGTTCAAACTTAAAGCAAAATAAAGCCAAAGACAATAGGAATAAGATGATCAATAATGATTGCTCTTCCTTTTTCTGTTAACCCATTTTTCTGTCTCCAGTGTTTGTAAACTGAGTAACTTGGAGGATGATCACTTAGACACAGGCAGAACACAGTATGATTGGTGAAATTTCCATGGTACAGTACTTCCTGAGTTTTTCTGAGTTAAAATTTTTCTGCATTGTATTTTCACAACCCTGGAGCTTGCACTGTTTCTTTTTCCTCCAAGTCTGAAGATCACCCCATGGATTAACAAATGATTGAGGATTCTCTCTTAAAAGACTCTTTAAAAACTGTCAGAATCAGCCTGAGACAAAGATTTATTATGAACTATTTAAAGGGCTTAATATATGTATCCCCAAAGAGCCCTTGGAGCAAACTAAAAAGGAAGAATGGAATTCTCAAAGAATGGGGAAAATCTCCAATGCCCCACTTTCTTCACACCATGATTACTGTTTACTCAAAGGATAAAATGCCTAACCTGTCACATGAAGTCTTCAGAAGCCATATTACTGCTGATATACAGTAAAAAGAGCAAAACAATGAGCCTTGACAGTAATATGCCTAAGAAAGGCAGCTGTAATTTGCTTTCTAACCTGTTCACTAACACACTAATGTGGATACATCTTGTAGAAAGAGCTGATCTCCTGACCCAGACAGCAATCAAACAACTGCCAGAGTGTTTGCTGTCACACAAGCTGTGACCATTACCTTAATTATACGTTACCATATAATAAACCCTCCCTAATGAGCAACTCTTCTCCCACCTGTGTGCCAGCTAACCCCGCTGTCCTTGAGGAGTACCACTGCAGATGATTTCAATTTGAAATTTGGAAAGCATAGTCATATGCATTCCTTCCAATAGATACAAACATGATGTATTTTAAACAGGTTAGTTGCTTTACTAGGGTGCCAAGACAATAAAAAGTTCATGCTTATACTAAAGAAAGGGAAATGGTAAGATACATACCATACAGTACTGGTAAATTTTAAGAAAAACTGGATTTGGCCTTTGATTCTATATGTTCACGAATAAATATAACCATCTTTACTTCTTCTTTTTTTTTTTTTTTTTTTTTTTTAACTTTTTTTGTTTGTTTGTTTGTTTACAAAAGTATATAAAGTACTTTTATATTGTCATTTTTCACTTTGTGCCTAAAACCAGGAATTGTACTTGGGTTCATTGTTTGCACAAATGCCTGCCTTCCATCTCTGATACTAACTTCCAGCAGTTTACATTTTTTTCTTCTAGCTTTTATCTCTTTTTACAGCATTTTATTTTCTTCTGTTGTCTGAAATTTAGGACATTTTCCTTCACATTACAATTTACAGGACACCATATCCTTATGAACAAATAAAAGACAACTTCCCTCTCCACAGATGTTAGCTATGTTCTACCTCAGATGCAGTACTGGGAAAAAGAGGGAAAGTGTGAAGCATAGGAACCTGGGTTTGGTCTATCTGGGTTATTAGCCTCTCTTATGTGATGGTTTCAATATTTTACCTGGTCATGTTAAATGCATACCTAAACTAAGGAAATCAGTGGAAAGCACCTGAAGACTTTCTAGATGTTTTACTTGAATAGTGAGTATCAGTGTAGAAAGACAAGAATGCAGCTATTACGTCAGAAGATTGGAAGGAGCGTGAGAGGCACCTAAACAGCAGTCAGAGCAGACAGCTGAACAACAGAGCAATCGATGAAATTTCATACTAATAAGTGCAAGATGTAGCACACTTTTGAAGAAACTACTCCTGTATATTGAGGAGTTTTGAATAACTATAACTAGGCAATAAAAGGAAATGGAAATATCTAAGTGAAAACGTCTGTTCTGCATGGAGACTGTTACGACCAAAAAGTTAAATGATATGTTAGAACACAATAAAAAGGAGTCTAAAATTAATATATTAATAAAGGAAACTTTACGGTGCCATTATGTAAATTTATAGTCCAATCTTTACACTAGGTATTGTGTTCAGTTCTGGTAAACCACCACTAAAAAAGACAGAAAAAGAGAAACAGAAAAACTCTAGCATCTAACATCTGAAGGGAGATTAATAAGATTATAAATATTTTTCTTTGAGAGATGAAAAATAAGAAGTTACGTGGCAAAGGGTACATAATGATATGTAGAAGATAATGTAAGAACAAGGAGATTGCCAATACACTGAAGAGGAAATACATTTTGAACTGATACCGATAAAATAATAAAAAGAAATATTTTTTTCCCACACTATGTACTTTTTGCAATTCACAATCAATATATATATAAAACAAACTTCAAAAGAAGGACTAAATATCTATGAAGGTAAGAAGAATAACCACTACACTATTTATAATTAAATTTACATGACATCTCAAGTGTCATGATTCAACTTACACGGTACAGTTACTATTTTGTAGACTTTACATATCTGGAAATATTTGGTACCACCTTCTTTAAAAGATGAGCTAGTTAGTGGGCTACGTAGACAACGTTCACTCCTATATCATATGAATTCTTGTGTTCCTAAGAAATTCTTCTTCCATATAGAGATTGGTAGCAGGAGCTACTTCTCTTGTTTACTCATACACCACCAGGTTTAAAATTCTGCAGTAGTTTCTAAGTAATCAGTAGCACATGAAAAAAAAAAAAAAGAGTCTCTTCAGAAGGAATACACAACTCCTTGACCTTCTCTTTCCTTCCTTTCTTGGCTTTGAATTGGAACATTCTGATGCACTTTCTCTGGAAGTTAAAAGCAGCAGCATAAAGCTGATTTGTACTAAGGCAGGAAAAATTCTGAAGCTAAGGAGATCTGTGGTGAACATCTTGTCAGTGATTCTCCTCTTTGAGCATTGAAAAATTCAAGAACTTTCAGCTGAAGTATTGCAGATCTTTGAATGGACTTCACATTAAGAACAACATCTCTTCGTAACTGAAAAGCTCCGTCCTCCAGCTGGCCTAAGATATCTGCCTTTCCTGTATACACTTTATATATTCAGAATGGTCTCTGTGTTTTCCCTGCTCTACTATTTACACAGCAGAAAGCAGCTTGCAAAGCTTGCCCATTACCATTATGGGGTTGTTATGAAGACTCTATACTGAAGTCCATTTCCTCAATCTTTACAGCTGTTTAAAGTTAAAAGATTCTTATTACATTACTTGTATAATAAAGGCTTTAGAGAGACTAACAATAATTAGACAGTTTTCAAAGTAATTATAAGAGATGTAGCATATTATATACTGCAAAGAGTTTTGCTGATAGTTTATATTCTGTATATTAAAAATAGAATTATTTTCATTTACTCGTGGTACATTTTTAATGGACAGTTATAATGTAATCAGGGCAGAGTATAAATCTTATATGCAAACAGATTCATAATCCATCTGTCTTGCTACAAAAAAATACAAATTGTAACAGTGAAATGAACATGTTTTGATGAAATATTGCATAAGGAATTTCTTATATACTGCAAAACATGACTTGTAATGTGAAATTTCTCTTCAAAGCCAAAAGGTGCTGTAAGACTGACACTGATCCACATTCTCTTTATGCTCTCTTACTGGCTTAGACACAACATAGCTCATTATATGGTTCACCGTTCTATGCAAAAAAGCCCTTGATAAGTCAAGAAATTTAATTTCAGGATTACTTTGATTAAATTATATTTATATCACAATACAAAAGAAAGCTTGTTATCTTGAAAAAGCTTTTGTTAAAAAATATTTTTATTTTCCCATTTAGGCACACAAAATTCTCCTAGAAAATTCCAGTACAGTACAAATAGTGATTTAATGTAAAAAATGTTAGTAACTGCTTAATATAATCAGGTGTTAGGATAGTGATGACTACCTCATCATATTGGTAATTTTTGCATTCTGCTAGCAAATTTTGCTTTTGCTAACATGATGCAAAAGTTGTTAATATAATGAGTCTCCTTGTATTAGCAACTTTCTATCACATTAACAAAGATTAAATTTGCTAATGTAATATGACAGTCACTAACACAAGATTAGTGCAAATAGGGACCAAAATCTCTGTAGACCTCCTAAAGGTAATGCTGAACATGTAAGCAATGCTCATTTGTTTTTCCTTTGTTAGATATGCTTTGAGTGCCTTAAGTGTCACATCCATCTACACTCACTGAATGTTCTCCAGGAAGGTCCATTTTATTGAACACTAATGGAGCCATGAGACAATGATTAACTTTTGATGCAAAATCATGAACCATAAACTTTCCTTGTTAGAGGATAAGTGACTCAAGCAAATGGATCAGCTCATATTTATACAACATAGAAATGTGTGTTCATAAAACTGACAGTAATATTGCTGATTACTTTACATAGGACCTTCCATGATGAGCGTACTGATGTTTACACAAATATGAAACAGATACAGCAAACACCCCTGTACTACATTGCTCATGGGGGATCTCTCAAAAGAGATTTCACAAGTTAAAAGAGTTGATGGCATAAATGCCATAACATCAATAAATGACAAACAGCAGAACTCAGCCTGAGTACAATGATGATCTTCCATGCCTGTACACTGCAATATCAAAATGGCTGCACAGCCCCAGCCACATCTGCACAAGTGACTTCGGAAGTAAGATATGCTTAGGCATGCACATATCAATAAGGATTAAGAGGCGTTAGCCATGTCAAAGCTCCCTGGCTCCTGCTGCAGCACTGGAACCATTCACATTCCTAGAGTAATGCTTCTACTTGCTTTCTGCTCCCTGTCCCAGACTTCAAATGGGAGGAGCCTGCAGCAGAGAAGCTGCAGCACTATGTGAGAATGGAAGTATAAGACCCTCTTCACAGAGGAAGCCTAACCTTGCCTAAATAGTCTGACTTTAATGAGCAGCTGATTCACATGCTAAGTTAAAGAAGAGGTGTTATGGTCTGTTACTACAAGAGAGCTTTAGAGTTTGCTCTTACATTCCATTATGAATCTTTTAGGTCAAGCCACATACCAAATCCTACAGTCAGGGAGATATTATCCTTCTTATGTCCTGCCTCAGAACAACCTACAATATAAAAGCATCCTTCCTGAAGTCTGGATGTATCCAGTATTGGGATTTAACATATTGTAACATGCATGTGCCTGAATGCAGTTTTGGTTTGACAAAAGTGAAAATGAAATGCAACAGGTAGTCAACACAACTGTTTACAGTTGCAAGCAATTAAACACCACTAAAATATTTTGAGAAGAAAGAACAGCTCCTTGCCTACAATCTGGGATGGAAAACCATGGTATCAGAAAGACAGTACGCATAGGTTTTCAATGAATGTCCTCAGCACAGCCTCATGCAAATAATGACAAATATTTGGGTATATAGTTTTCGTCTTCCTTTCAGGAAAATCACCAGTAAATTCAGCCCATACAATGTAGTCACTGAACTACCTAACCACTTATTATTAGTGTGAGCAGCATGTGGCTTTTTTTCTTTGCTAGAGCAGTATTTCTGGAGCTGATTTGTGACTGAATACTAATATGGCAAACTGTAGTCTGTTGATCTAAATTTCACTGGCACAGTTTTGTGGTTTGGGTTTTTTTCTTTCATCCTCCCCCCATGCAGGAATCCTATTCTTCCTTGCCCAGCTTTATTTGACTGTGACAGTTCACAGCTGAGCAGTTCAGAGGAATACACAGCTTCCTTAATTTACCTCACTTGACAGCAGTAGGACCCAATCCTGCAAATCAGCTTTAAAATTACACTTGGAAACTGTCATCTAAATCACGTGAGAGATGAATTGGTTCTCACCATTTATGAAAATTAGGTCACTTATTTAGGACATTAAAAAAAAACCTCAGGAGCTATGACTTGAGGCACACATAATATTTTTTTTGCCAATGTAGTCCCCTTACCTAATGCATAGAAATAGATTCATAATCATGCCATACTAATAAGCCAATCTGTCTTAAAAGGTTCCTTTACAGACATATTTCATTATAGACCTCTTTATATTTATTTTGAACTGTTTGAAAGATGATGGGTCTTTTTTTCACAAAGCTTCCATAACGCAAAGATAGTTGGATTAAGCACAAAAAAAGTTTAAGTCATACGAGCATGGCACCATGAAGCAACAAACACCAAAACAAGGGCAGAAACCCTAATGACATGAAGCATGACAACAAGGGCAGGTGTTTGATGAATATATTGTATTCTCCTAAGGCACCGAGGCAGAAGAGGGCAAGTGACATGAGGAGAGAGAGAAACAAAGTAATTTGCCGATATTTTTTTCCCCTGTGTGCTTTGTACCACATAATTGCTGAATGTACAATTTTACCCAGCCATTTTCAGTTAAAGTTTAGCCTGTTTGCATAATTGCCGTGTCCCACTGATGACTCCCATACGTGTCCATGGATCAGTAGAAGATTTCATAGAAAAGATGCTTAGGCCCTTCTGCTCCAGTGCAACATGTTGAACCATTGAATGATGCCCCAATCATGGGCAGTGGTACCAGGACTGATGTCATCTACAGGCCAGACACTAGAAGCTATAACATACACTCTTTACAAAGACCTCACAATAAAAAAAAGTCTAAAGAAAAAGCATGTTGCCAACCACAGTCTGTATAGAGATTCCTCAGGTCTGTTAGTGCACTTCAGAGTGACGAGAGTGGCCCAAACATGCAACTTGCTAAGCTTGTGTAAGGCATGTATGCCCAAGAATTTGTACCTAACAGCTGCACAGCAGCACACAGAGACATGGGCATTGTTTTTGTGCAGACAACAGAGCTACCACTTAAGCAACAATCCTGTGTCTGGAATGGAAGTACAGTTTAGGAGGGGGAAGAAATGAACAGTACACCGTGTGATTAGAAGAGCACCAAGTGCATTAAGAAGCTACCACGAAGACTGTTGGGGTTTGATATTTCTAAATAAAAGGCATGGTCCTACCATTCTGTCCTTTTGACAATACATTATTATTTTTAGTGCCATGTGCTGTATTACATTGTCTGATAAAGTACAAGAATTTGCCAGATGACTTGATTTCTGCCCTTGTCAGATTATTTTGCTTAGTTTCTGATGAAAATGTAAGACAAGCTTTGCAAAATTATTTTTGTGGATTTTCCTCTCAGCTTCTTTTCCCTTCCTATTGCCACGTCTAATCTATTTATCTATGGCTCAGTTATTGATTTATGTCCACGAGGATGCTAGATACATATCCTGTAGGTGATATCAGCTTACTTTTGTTACATTGTATATAGTGAACAGATACCCTGAATTGTATCTGTGCATAAAAGCATCACAAATTGTTATTAATTATGCTCTAAGGAAGATGTATTCCACTGTTGAACTTTTGAGACAAAGCAAAGTATAATAATTCTTCTCTTCACAGAATGATTTTTTCTTTTGTTATGGGACAGCTGATGAACACAACATTGTTTTTACTATACAGTCCTGAAAGCGCCAGTTGGGGGAAAACATATTTTTCAGTACTTAAAATAAAAGACCAGAATGTTACAATAGCTTGCATGGAAGCTGCATGTATGTCCGCTTAACAAAAATAGCCTTTGAACTGCAAAGACATTTGGTGATGATTACTGTTCACTGAAAAAATAATTACAAAATGTTATTCATCTCTTTCTTTTCCTGTCCATGTGTTTATCTATCATTTTGCAGTTTTCAGCAGAGCAGATGTGCTATGACAGAAACAGCAGCTACAGTATTTGCTTCACATACAGAAACAACAAGCAAATGTGACTCATATCCTGGATTACATTAAACAAAATGGAAGAGTGACAAAAAAAATCTGTTAGTCTAACAACAGATTTTAATTGCAAACTAAATTGAAATTCATTTGTTTAAAAAAGTGTTTTCAAATGTTAACTTGCAGATTTATACTGTAGTATTTGCCAAAAACGTTAATGTTCTGAGGTAAAATCCTGTTTCTAATGAGGTCACTAGAGCTTTGCCACTGCATCTGGGGGGGGGGGCAAGAGTCCACCATGGTCCTTTATTTGGTTCCCCTTGGATAATTTACATGTTTTATGTACACCACATAAGCACTAAGCTTTAACTTGTCTAAAAAAAAATAATTAAATCTTTAAGACTGTGAATGTTCAAATGCAATTAAGGATTTGTCCATAAAAGATGTAATCAATTATTATTATTTCATGATCAGCTGCAGAGACCCAGGTTTGACATATGAGCTATTTGTCAAAGGGTAAACTGAAATGTCTTTTACTTTAACACAAGCAGGTCCTCTGCTCTTGACCTATTAAAACTTTCTTTGCTATTATACTTGCTGGTGAACAAGTCATGCGGAAAGGTGTTGAGGAAATGAGCCACTGTGTTCCCCAGGTGATATAAATGCTTTATCAAACTGATCCCTGCCTTGTTATGTAAACTATACCAGGTACCGTTCGTTTTAAACAGAGAGATAAACAGATCTAATATGCTTCAGGGCATCATGCTTTATGCATGAACTGCTTTTTATTTTTATATTAAAGATTTTCTTGACACAATCCTTTGCAATGAAGGAAAGCTCCAATATAATGTCTTAACTACAACCACAGCAGTACCTGCAAGTTCAAAGTACTGAGACTGATATTCCCTGATCAGATAGTCCCATGCTAACCTCTTTAATTAATTCTTAATAAACAATTAATTTTTTAGTGAAATACCTCTTGTAATGAGAAAGTCTCTCAAAAGATAAATGAAGTAATCCTCTGAGATGGAATTTATAAAAAAATAACTTGGTCTATCCATCTATTTACAATATTTAGCTACCTACTCTTTGTTTTCAGTTGTCTGATCTATCACTTGTTTTTAATTTATTATACAGCTTTCAATCTGAAGTGATGTCAGATAGAGTGTTTTTAACCTTCCCAGGAGTAATATCCAGTTTCTTTTTATAGCAATGGGAGTAAATTGTACTCTTAGTTTTCATGGGAGCAAATGCAGAGTATCACCAAAGATTTCAGTATAGTTACTTAAGGTTTATATCCATAAACAAGATGAGAATTTAGTCAGCTATCTTAAATTTGAGACATACAAGATGGAAATGAAAATGTTTATGCTCTCATTTCAAAAAATGGACCTGCACAGTATTATAATTACAAGGATCCACTTTGAGAAGTGTGTATACTCTTAGACTAAAATATTAAAATTTGCTTGTTCTTGGTTTAATATTCATTGTAATCCTCTGAAATTTTAAGGACAGCTAGAGACACTATTTTCTCAGAACTGCCTAAGAAGAAAGAGGATATATATTATCATATGCACAGAAATATTTCTTTTTCCCACCTAAACAAAGATTTTTAAGTACACTTTCCAATATCATCACAGTTCTAATTATGGAGTCACTAGTCACACCCTAGTTATTTATCTGCTTCTACAGTTAGATCTATATGAATGTGTATATGTGCATGCTAGTGCAGCTATATATGTGTGTATTCAAATGGCTTTTCCATATACTCCTGCTAAGTTCCAGTAGTGTTTCCAATGCACAATTAATTAAAATCACCAGTAAAAATGGTTTCTAGAGCATTATTTGTATTATAGTCAACACAATAAGTGTAATTACTCTCAGGCTGATAAGGGTAGTAGGTTTAGTCTGCCTTAGTTCACATTTTCTAGGCTGAAAAAAATTCAGTACTTGATAAAAGCCTTTGTTTTAGCAAACGCATATGCACAGAGATAGAACAAATAGCATGGGTTTAATGCTGAAGGTATTAGATTAACGAGAGAAAAATGGATAATATAACATTCTTCACTAAAAGTCTGGTTTGTTTGTATTCATAATGTAAATTTTACTTCAGGACATATTTTCTAGAGACGTGACGCCTTCCTTCCCTTTATTCCATGCACAACTCAAAACAGAAAAACTAATGAAATTTAACTATCCATAAGCCTTTGTTATGGATGGACTGAATTATAACTTTTTAATTTAGTCAAGTAAAGAATTATTACAGTAGGACTCTAGGGCAGGAATGTGTTAATAAAATCATACTCTCTGCCTTTTCATTTAAAATAATCCCCTTGAGCTGATTAAATGAAATATCACTTGTTTAATAACTGACAGAACATTATTTTTAAGCAGAAATGTTTTGCATATCTTCCTATCCTGTTTTTAATTCCAGGCACAAAGTAGTAAAGGCACTGACATCACACAAAAGGAGTAGAGTTTAGCACTTGGATATAGTTTGTCCTGTCATAGTGGCATCTATAATTTAGTGTGAAGCAGTGAGGTAGACAGAGCATTATCATTAGAAATCATCCTGAACAAGGATATAAAACACAGTCGCAATAACACTTGTCAGAGAGGTGACTGCAGTCAAAACTAATATCCAAGAGTTTCAAGATAAATGCTGACACTGCAGCCCTCTTACAAAGACCATTATTGCTCAAAAAAAACCTCAGAAAAAAATAAAAACAAAACAAACTGTGAGCTTTCCCCAGAGCAAACAAGTTAGTGTGAAGTTTGTACCTGGGGTGGCATAAACTTTGTGAGACTTACAGTAAGTAGAGCCCTTCTTTACCTGAATAAGGTACTTTATGTGGCTACAGAGAAGGAATAAGATAGTCTTCCTGGCTTAATGACTTTAAGATACTCTAAATTCCTCCCTCTACCCTCTCCCCATTATCTGAGTATACGAATAAAATCCTTAGAACAGAAGATTAATTGTGCTGTTTCCAGAATCAATCCTTCTCCCTGCTGCCCACTTCTCCAACCTGTATTCCTCAAGCAACACTTGATTTTCCTAGTCTTTATATTTGGACTTATCTCTGTCTCAGAATGCAACTGTGATTTTATAGCCTTTTACTGCTGATTTTGTAAACTGCAAAGCCACAGGGAAACTCCCAAGTCAAAACCGCAGTCTTGAAACTTGGAGGCAAGTATAGTAACTCCATTGTGTTTGTTTATTTAGCACTCGTGATGCATATCTCATCAGGAAGATAATCTAATGCACAGTAATGCTGCCTCTTTAATACACTGATTCATAGCTCAGTCTTTGCAGTGTGACCCAAATTACTTTGCAGTCTTGCCCTTAGTTCTTCAAATTATCACCTTGCATTTAACTGCCTGTATTGACATATTACTATTGTCTTTACTGTGATGGATTCATAGTTTTTCTGAAAGATGCATACTTCACAATAATCTCGGGAATTTCACCATTTAGAGAGTCGTTACTACTCTTAGGAAGTTCCCACACAATGCATTTCAGTTGTCATTAGTTAAAAGAGTTTCATGAGGAATTTATGGATTACTGTTTCCCAATACTGCTTAACAAATACATGGATTACAATTTCTCTGTATTGGCTATATTCAGATCTTCCTTTATTCAAAATATTCCAGATCATCGGTATGACCAGTGGTAGTTTTTGGAGCAAATACTTCTACCTAAACCATGATATTGAACATAATTACATTAGCAGCTCATCTGTAACTGTTTTTGAAGCAACTCCTGTAAAATATGAAAGATTAAGGTAGAAAGTGGACCTGCCACTTCTGTGTGTCAGGAAGCACAAGTGTCTCAAATATCAAGAAGGGTTTATTGAACTCTTGTCAAGATGTGAGATTTCTGGGTAGTCAAATGCATCCACTATTATGCTTTAATTAGATTTGTTGACTGTTTTATCTCCAGTACTGCTCACTCATTAGTCTTTTCCTGGCCAATGTGTCTGAATATGAACAATTTGCATTTCTGCATGCTTAAGGATTGGGATTTCTACATATGTAGAAATCTCTACATATGTAGAGAAGAAATAATTTTAAAGACTTTATTCTGACATCAAATTACCCCATAAAGATGTCATGATCAGTAAGTTCTAACATTATCCACTGTTTCCAACTGGTGATATTTTCTTTCAACAATGCCTGGTTCCATAAAATTTAAAATAAACATTATGTATGTTTGAAATTATGCAGCTCAGAGAAGAAACAATAAAGTGTGCCAAATCTTTTTTGGGATGTGTGATGACTGTTAGCCAGACAAACAAAGACTTAATAAACATAAGGTGTCAAAACTGACTGTTTTATTTGCAGCACACATATTGTGCATTTGAAGAACTATTACTTAAGACAGAAGAACACTTACATGCAGATATTGGCAGAGGATATTTCCTCCTCAAAATTGTCTAAGATTTAAAAAAATGTATTTTCCTTATGTGGAGGTACCAACCTGCCCGCAGACTGTAGATGCAAGCATAACTTCTGCATTTGTTTGTGAGTAAAGAATTCTTGAAGTTCAAAAGTAGGATGTGTTATAT
>JANIJG010013579.1:34059-46459 GCA_024611175.1 Megaceryle torquata | reverse complement strand
AATGGAAGCTATAAAGCAACCATATACTGAATTTCTTTGCTAGCAAAAAAGAGTCTAGATTTACAGTAAATTTACTTTCCTTCATAGCTTGAAAACTGCATTAAATGAAAAAAATTAAATTAGATGGAGAGGAATAAATTTAATCAAAACACTGTTAGATAAAATAACTTGGATTTAGGAGTCTGCAGCAGCTACTGCCAAAACAAAGCTGTTATTATTTACCAAAGCTAACTGCAGTCATTGTTTAAAAATCCAAAGGTAAGAACCAAAAACTGTGATAAATTATCTACAGTATTCAATGTAGCAGACTACTTTGTTGCCGTTAATTTATCTAATGGACTGCTTATTGTATTTCACATAGGAAATGCTAGGATGGATGTATCTCAACTGTTCTTACTGTATAATCCTGAAAAGAAGAAAAAATTATCATGGATATGTAAGCAAGAAAAGGTCATAATGTTAAAGAAAGTGCTCACCTCCAATGTAATTGTATAACGTTATCCACAATACTGGAACAGCTTCTTTACAGAAGTTGGAGATTTGCATTGTTTATAATGGGAGCATGATTTGGGTTACCAGCTTCAAGAGGATAGGAATTTTGGACCAAGAACTGCTATTGCAAAATATCTGCGGAGATCACAGAGTGGAAGGGGTTTTCATTTGGGCGTTATAATAGATAATCGCAAAAATATGAATATATAGAAACAAAGATGCTAAAAGTTTCTCTCTGTGTGTCCCAAAATTATCATGGTGTAAAAATATCACATTCCACATCAATTTGATCTTTTCCTTGTAGTGTGTGGAAGTATAATAGCACAGCACTTTAGGTGATTTTGCAAATACTCTCTTTAGAGAGCTGTGCTAATCAAATTTTTTTTTTTTTATTTTTTATTTTATTTTGCCTTTATCTTGGTCGTAGAAATAGAAAACAAATCATAATAACTATATTCCTCAGAAGGCAGTATCATTTACTTTCAATAGACTCTGTAACACTGTTTAAAACTTGAAAGCTAATAAACATGGATTTGTAGAATTAAAAATATCGAACAATTGGAGAAATAGCAACTCACAAAATTAAAGTTTTATAGCCCAAAGTAGAAGTAGTGTTCCACAGTTTAAATATTTCATGTCTGACATTTCAGACTCTGCTACTGTGTGAAGTTGGATTTTGAATTTTCAGTGCTATACAAGTTTTTGAGTTTGATCTTAAAAACTAGATACTACTAGCTCTGATTCACCTTTGTATTAAAAGGACACCTAATGTCTGCCTAATGATATTTCCTAAATTGTTTTTAGTCCACCACATGAAAAAAATATGCAGCTTAGGAAAAATACAATGGTCCTGTTATGTTGTTCAATCTTTGATATGATTAACAAAAGCTTCCTGTATGACATGTATTAAAGGAAGCTTGAATTTAAAAATGTACTGTGCTATTACAGCACAAAGTCTACAGATGTGATTGCCTAAAAGAAAACCAGTATAGAATCTGGATGGCAACTCTGCCATACAAGTCAACTAATATTTGAGACATCTTCTCTTCCACAGCTATGGGGTGCTGGAACGTTGTTTTCTGATTATTATTAGAATACATGCTTTATATTCAAACTGAAGGTAGGAGTCAGTCTTTACATCTGCAAGCCAAGATATCAGTTTATTTTGTCCAATTAAAGCCAATGTACATTGCTAGGGCTATGAGAAGTAGCAATTAGGAGGACATCTATGACCAGGAGCAGTTTCTATTAAAATACATCAACCGATTAAGCTGTAGCAGTAATTGCACAGAAGTAAGTTCACATCTGAAACTAGTCATTTGAGTTAACACATTGTTTTGGTGTTATGGGTGGATTTTACTGTCCTAACTTCATAATCAGAGCTGGTGATTTCAAAAGGTCCTCAGCCAAATCCACAACTGACTCTATACCTTTAAATCCAAGGTGGCTATGCTGATTTATACAAGTTAATTATCAAGGCTATTGTGTATTGTTTTCATTTATATCAAAAGGACTCCTTGTCAAGTAAGATACTGAATAAATGCAGGTTAATAAAACCCTACATGATGAAAATATATAATATGTGTTCAAAAAGAAGCAAAAATATCACTGGATGTTTATATACATTACATCTGAATCACAGGCTGTTAAAACATAAGAATATTTGAATAGAAGGATATCAGTCTCATCAGTGAAGATAAAATGAATCCAAGCAGCTTGTACAGCAAATACTTTCATAAGTAGTTGAGAAACGGTGACTCAAAATCTGTAACTATTAACTGTAAGACAGCAATACTGTAGGGAACCCTCCTGCATTGGCAAGGGGATAGATAAGTTGACCTTAATGGTTCTTTTCCATTTCTAATTTCTCTGATTCTATTAAGTCTTGGTATTTTCAGAAGAATGCAACTGCTTTCTGGGGCCCCTGAGACATGAGGATTTAGGCAATTCCTTCCTGTAAATAACACTGCTTTTCAAACAGTAAAAATACAGGCTAGGAGGGGACATTAAGCCCAGTTTAATAACTTCTAAGCTCTGGCACAGCAGAAACTGGTTTGTTTTGTTTTGTTTTTTTTTTTTTTACCCTACACTTTTCCTACTGGAGTTTAATTAAGATTGACAAAGCACTAACTCTAAATCAGCAAGGAGATCCTTAGATCCATTTTGTTGTCAAATATACTTTCTCTGCAAATGGCAGGAGTAACACATATCATTTCACAGATAATGTTTTAATATCCTGCATTGAATAAAACTTTTTTTTTTTAATCAAGTTGCAATGGTAGCACTAAACTACACAAGGGGCTTGGGGGTTGCAGATGGCTGCATTACTCTAAATGTTCAAGCTTGACTGACCCATTTCATCAGCACTGTCAGAGCCTTGCACTGATACATGTTGACAACATTTAATCTTAAAAAATTGAAAGAAATGAATTAATATGCAAATTTCATCAGCTTTGTAATAAAAATGTCCTTGAAAAAAAACAGAGAACATGACCCCCAAGGAATAGTGTGAATTATCCCAGCTCAATTCTTTAAGTTAGTCAGAGGTATGTAGGTCCGCAAGGAAATCAGTGCAGATTTGACTTGGAAATAATTATGATGAAGAACAAAACACAAGCAGGTTGAATAAATGTAACAACTTGGGAAAAAGTCTTAGTCCTGTTTGTTATTCACTTTGAATTAACAGGATTAGGTTTGGTTTTTGAAAATAAAGGAACACCACCATGTAATTTTAACACCTAAGTAATGTGAAAACAATTTTTTTCTTGCTATCAATTTTAGTAGGTATTAGAAAGCTCTTGGAAAAAAACAGATTTTTTTTTTAAATACACTATAGCTTTTGGCACTGAGTAACTTAAGCTGTGATATCATGTCTGCTGTGTGCAAGTTGGGCAAATACTGTAGTTCCTTCAAAAAGAGAAGACATGTCTGTGTGTAAATCAGGAAGATGAATGGACATTTCCCTGGACATTACCGAGGACCTTACAGGATAAGAAACAACCATCTCTAGGAGTAAATATTCAGGAGCTTCTTCTCATGATATAAATAATTAAATAAATGAATCAAGTTTCCATTTTGCAATCTAGTACACATAATTTAGAACCACAAAACATTTCACTGCTACAAGCAACCTTTTTATTTCAATTGTCATTATTTGAAGAAGACTTCAATTTTTGAAAGATTTGGTAAGCATGAGTGATTAGGAAATAGCTTTTTCTTACTGCTAGTGATTTTAACTTAGGTGTCTAGGAATCAAATTCTGAGCACCCAACATCTACTTCAGTGAAGGCAGGTAAAGTTCTGAGAACTCAGCACAGTTCTAGAAAATATTTAAATGGTCACTTTATAATAATTTATCTGCAAGGCCCTTATTTCATAGTTGTAGTGTCTGTTATTCAAACTCTGTCCATAGCAATCTAAAATCCACAGCTAGTGCTCTGCTCAGTGTCTCTGGCAGGCAATCACATCACAGTTATTTCACTTTCTTTTTGTTTAGTGTACAGCAGTTTTTGAATATAAGGTTAGCGTGAATTAACTCAGTGCTGTACTTGAAGTCACTGAAAAAGAGGTAGTCCAGGTCAACAGCATGTTTTCAGAATCAAAACCCCACTTCAGATGAACAACTTCACATGAAAAGTAAAAATAACTGCCATAATAGCCTGAAAACTCAACATGATCTTTCAGAGCCGCTAAAATAAGCTGTCTGATTTTATATTTCCATGGAAGATAGACATACTTAAATACAGACAATGATCAACCAAATTAATCTACTCAGTAAGCTTTTGTGATTTTCTGCAAAAGTCTTTTAAGTTTCTCCTTTCTCTTCTAATCTACAATCAGTAAAATCCTACTTTTATAGTGCCCTTTGCACCTGTATGCATAAAACGAATAACCTTGCAGTTTAATTATGCAGTATCTATCAGTTTTGAAATGATATAAAGTTGCAGATAGAAAAAGAATAAAACCTCTTCAAGAATCCAAAATTAATATATGTCAAACTCAGGCTAAATCTTAATCTTCTTGCAACATTTCTCTAAAATAGATGTTCTTTTATCACTTGGCATATCAAGACCCACTGGAAAAAAAAAAAAAAAAGAAAAAGAAAAAAAAGCAAGAAAAAAAGGCAAAAAAAAAAAAAAGCATTTGGTTAACATGCTGGAGAACAGCACTTTCTTTTCCACCTCACTTCAGGCTATTCTTGAAAGATCTGAACAGTTGTATAATAATGAAAAATGTGCAATACTTGTGGGGCATTGCTTGTGCACACATACCTCCGCCCACGCATTCATCATTCTGCAGGTATTGTCAGTGAAAGTTTAATTGCATAAACACTCTGTAACTGTCCTGTCATATTTCTTGTCAGTCTGGATTCCCTCTCTGGGCTCACTATCTCACAAAACTATAATTGAATTGCTACCAAATCACAAGAGGGCCCCAAAAAATAAAATCTTTATGAATAGAATTTGTTTCCTATCAGCAGATTTGACAAATCGTGGCAGAGGAAGGGCCTTAGCGATAATTTCTGAGTTTATTCTAAATCCAGTTATTTGCTGTTTGCTCTTATCTGTTCTTTACAATTTTAAAGCCACAGTGAGAAAGAATCCCAAAGAGCTCAGACTATACTATTTTTCCTTGTCCTAAAGAGGCCAGTAGTAAAAAATATATTAAAAAAAAAAAAAAAAATAAATGCAGTATTAGAAAATACTATGTATAAGTATTGCTTAAACTAAGAAGAATCTGAATAAATTCTGAATAATAGTGAATATCAGCCACTAAAAGTCCTTCATGTCCCCTCACAGTCACTTTATTTATTCAGGTCAAATGATAGCTTCTACAAAATATCTTGCTTTGAATGTGTAACCCATGTCTATGTTATTCATATTTTCCTGTGCGATGGTTCCATGTACGATGGATTCCCAAGTCGATAATGAAGGTAATGACCAAAGAAACTTAACACAGAGGTGTGACGCATACCTTGTTACTGTTACCATGAAACTGGAATGCAAATTAAAATAAAATTTACGTTAATATTTTCTGAAAAAAAATCACCCCATTAGGCTAGAAGTTGCTCATTTTAAGCTGAAGTTGCTATTTTCCTGGTATGCACTTTGATTTTATTCTTAGCGAGTCCTAGTGGATAGCAGAAAATTATAACTCTAGCAGAAATGTGAAAACATTGTTCATTCCACTTTAGAATTTTATTAGCAGCAGGTGCATTAGGAATGTACCCTAATGAATAACTTTTAAATGGGACAGAACTTCAACTGGATTGACAACTGTCTGATTGTTTATGTTTTTTAAATGTGCTTATCAAAATCACATAGGATTGATGGGTGTTTTTAGATGAAGTTATGTTTTTGCAAGAGACTTAATTTAGGACTAAGGTTAAGGCTGAGGATAAATGAGTGCATTAGATGATTAAACAACATTTGTCTTGTGGGACACTTAAGTCATTTGTTTATGACACTTTCAAAACAAGCTGTAAAAGAATAATAAAAAACACAGGTTTTAGCCAAGCTCTCTCAAACACAAACCCTAAACTAAAACGAATTGCTTTTATGCAGAATTACAAAATTATCAACTTAATAAAAACATGATTCTAGGATATATGGTTTAAGAACATTTGATGAAGTTGTTCAAGATAATATTTCTGGTTTTTTTCCCCCCCTTTTTTTTTCTTTTTTCCCTATTGAAATCTCTCTGACATGTTTATTCTTGGCTGAAGAGGGGTGGGGCTGTAGAGTGGGAGAAACAGATTTTTCTTTCTTTTGCAAACAGTCTTATTACAGAGATTATTTTACTTTGGTTTTTTTTTTTAAATTTTCCTTTTGGCTTTTTTAATAGTACTATGATTATTCCAATGTCCTTGCTAGGAGGAAACCCATTATAAGAAAACAGATGCCTCAGAAGAAATAAATAGGAAACACAAAACTAAAGCCTTTGATCTTTTGTGCGTAGGTCACTGATTAAAATTTGGTTTAGGTAAGTAGTTAATTAGTATTATCATTTGGTGGCTTATTTGGACCGGACTAGGGGACGAACACACTTCCCGTGCCAAAAAAAGTTCATGAAAATGGATGCTAATTGTCACTACTGCAGATATTCACAGTAAAGCACCTGCAGTCTGGGCAGAGCCTGGACTGTGAACTAACTGTCTTTGCACCTCTATAGATTGTCACTGGAGGGTAAAGCTGGAGAAGAGCAATGAAACAGCATGGGAAAGACTATACTGCTGCTGCCCATGCTGTATGTGTTCTGTGGATAAACAAACAATTTCATTCCCCAGGGCTGTCTCCATCTGGCACCTATCATCAGAACGAAATTCACTTAAAACAAAACAAAAACAAACAAACAAACAAGGAAGGAAGCTCTTTGTTACTGGTGATAGCACTGCTACATCTCTTCATTCAATGTTCTATAAAACCTTTAAGAGTAATGCACTTTGATAAACTCCAGTTAATGAAATAATTAGTTGTAATCACCTATGCTGGACAGGATTAGTACTATGTTTCAGTCCTGACACATTATCAGCCATTAAGTGTCCAGTCCTGGGAGGTAGCAGCCAGCAGAGATGCTCGCTTCACAGAAGCATTCCCACAGACAGCTTATGGACCTGTGCAATAGCCTGATTATAAAATCCCTTATCTTTTTGGCTGGTGCAGATGACTATCATCATTACCATTACAGGTAGCACTGTCGAGTCCCTGGAGTACAACCTCATGGTGCTAGGCACTGTACAGACACAGAATAGACAGTTCTCTGATAGCTGACCTGCTGCTGCTGCAGGGATGACAAATTCAGACTTGAAACATCAGGATTCAGCATCTGAGAAGACCCAGGGAACAAACATGGGAGTGTTTTTTAATTTTTTAATTGCTCTGCACCTAGTTGAGCGATTTACCACAGTAAAAAATGTAAAATGTAATAAAAGCAGAGAGATGCCATACCTACTTTACCTGGTGATAAAAAATAAAGATGATAAAGCGATGATAAATTAGGAAACTTATTCAGACTGTATACTATTCACAGGTGAAAAGCAGGGAGTATCTGAGACAAACTGCCTGGAAAAAGCCCTGGGAGCTCGAATTGGCAAACCTTGCACACAGAAGCAATATTTTCAGGCTTTTCCCAGGGTGACCATAAGTAAAATTGTTCACTAGAGGCAGACATTCCTTTTGGCCAGTTCTGCCATTTCTGATCTCTGTCCCCTGCAGAGCTGAATCGATACCAAGTAATATCATCCTTTGTATCTCTGCTGTTTTGTGTATATAAAGAAGGTAGAATTGTGTAATTTTGACAAGAACAAGGTTTTAGTCTGTAGTATGATGAATTAAACATAACTGACTTAGAACAAGCCAAGAGCTTTATGCAGCCAGGTCTGATCTGCTAGAAATCTCAGATTATTAAGCATCAATACTGTTCTACTCTAATATGCAAATGAAACAGCCTATCCAGCTGCAATTAGAAGTAGAATATTTGAAAGACAAGTCAATATCACCATAGTTTGGGGAAACATAGGCTGTAGTGCAATTTTATGTTAAAGAGGAACAGACACACAAAATCTTAAAACTATTTGTTTAAAGAAATTGCTTGGTTTATGACTCAAAATTTAAAAGGAGGAATATACAATATTTGTAGATCACTAAACTATTTTGTGATCCATTTCATTCAAAGAGTCCCTCAAGAAGTCTGTCAAATATAAAAATAACAGATTCCTTACAGTTATATGAAATGAATAGGTGATGACAATTAGTGACATGGAGCAAAGTTTAGGAGGAGGAAATCAAAGGAAGTTGGAAATACAAGGAGAGGTGGGGGAAACAGTAAATGGGATGTGATTTTGTAAAAACAGGACGGAGAAAAAAAGCCAAGATAATTTAAGGCTACATAGGTGAATATGGTGTCAGACTAAAATGATTCTTTTGTTTGGGAAAAAGGCGGTCTTCACCTGAAAGTAAGACACAAAATTGAAAGAACTAAGAGGAGGTCACAAAATAAAAACTGTGAAGATTTCAGAACAAAGTACTTCTGAGGGAAGGAAAATTATGACTGTGTACAAGAATGAATGAAATGTACTCTAAATGCACATGTAGACTGACTATCACAAGTGACTGAGAAATTATCTCCCATGAGAAGTTGCAAACGCAATTACTGTGATTTTTACAGACTAAGCTGTATAACCAAGAACATTCCCATGTGAAACTGGGGATATTCAGGAAGACAAGTTAGTCTTATTTCTCTCAACCCTTTAGCTGACATAGGAACACACTCCAGTAGTACTGCTACAGAAGTGATCAATGAAACAAAAATCTTGACCTCAGAACCCAGATCAAATAGATCTGAAGAAAGCAGTTGGGGAAATCAATAGAGGCAAGTAGAGATTCCTCAGCCTCCTTTGTCTATGTCTTTTGCTCTATTAAGGGAAGGATGGAGTACCATAGAAGATCGACGCAGTCTCAAATCCTCCAGCCATATTTTTAGTTTCTTCTTGCCTGTTCCCAAAGACCTTACAGGACCACACTGGTCTATCCAGAGTGCGACAAGAGTTCTACTGGATGGTCTCCCAATAGTCATGGAAGAGTTAACAAAATTTGTACAGAAAAATCAATTTGGTTTAAATATGTGTTCATCATAGTACACGGGGATCAAATGAAAGCAAAGGTAGATTTTTCTCCTACTTATACTGATTTGGTATAATAAATATACATGCCTAATTCTGTAACATAATAAATACTCTCACAATAGCTGATTTCACAATTTACCTGTGCATCTAATATGTACATAAGTACTTATATATTTATTTACACCTATATACATACAGTTTATTTAGGCACTTGCATGCGTCTATATCTCTGTATAATGGACCTCCTTTATGGCACAGCTGTGGTGGAGACAAATTTAATCTTCAATCCAGCAGAGAGCTGGATTGCAGGTTATCTGCTGGCTTTATCTTTATTGACCTTGTATAAATATGGAAAGGAACTGTATGTTTCTTTGATATACATTAAACATGAATTCTACATTTTACTTTCATTTATTAATTACTGACTAAAGATGACAGAAGTCCCCCTTATATAGACTGCCTTAAGATTGAAAAATTCGGTTGAAGGACGAGAGCATGCACTTACTCAAAGAATTAATTTCTGGTTTAGAACAAAATACTACAAGTTAATCCTTCAGGATTAACTATGGCAAAGGAACTGAGAAGTATAAAAACTTAGCACCAAATTTAGCTCTGTGGTAAACAGAGGCAGCTGAGCCATGATTATTATAATTAAGAAAATTCTAGCTCCCTGCAATAGCAGTGACACTCATTCCAGGTTAACAGACAGACGAAATGACAATGTTCTTAAGAAGAGTCAAATCCAGACATCTCAACCTCACCAGTAAATGGTCTTAGAATAAACAAAATTTTCCTATATCTGAATATTTGTATTAATGTTGTTGCCATCACTGCTGTACCTTTTAAAGCTGACTCGTGGCTGGAATGAAAGCAAGTTGTAACATTAGCATGCATATAGGTCATCCTGATATTATCCTACCACATAATGATTCCAAAAATCTCTCCAAGATTAATGATGATCACATAATTTCAGAAAGTCAGCACTATATATGTAGAAATATATTGGCAATAAAAACCAGTCACTGTTGTGCCTTTCCCCAGATGGGGATCTCTTACTTTTCTTCGATTTCTAAAGGCTTCAGATCAATAACTGGAGTGACATTATTAACAGCTCCCTCAACACCTTGGCCAGCACTAATATTAAATCCATTATACTTTCTGTTTGACATTTGCAGTACAGCAGAAAGTGCTGTAGATACAGTCAAACTGCCTTGGGAATGGGGTTGGATGCAGGGTTAGTGAGATGGCTTCCCCTGCCTGACTCTAAATTCATCTCATTGATAGAAAACTTCAGCTATTCAGAAAACTACACTAGGCAGTAAATAATTCAGCTGTCAAAGTGTGTGGGGGGGAAAATCACTTTCATGTTGTTTTTGAAATACATTACCAAAGGGTCTTCAAAAAATATTTGACATTCCTTATTGTCATCACGTTTACAGAGTTTAATAGGTATCACAACACACATCACAGTGTTTCCGAATGAATGCTTTATAAGTGAATGATGTTGGAAACAAGACAGTACACAGTTGTTTGTTTTGTAATTTTAACTTTCATGGTTTTTTAAGGTGTTTCTAGCACTTTTTGGAACCATGCAAGAATATACTTCAATCAACCAATAAGTATAGGACAAATTAACTGGCAATTCTCAGAGTATTTACACTGGAATAACTATGTTTAATTCCTCAGCATGCCCACCTCCCTGGACTTGAGCTTTGACATTCTGGCTGAGCTGCATTCAGGACAGAACATGACATGGGAAGCTATGTCTGGGAAATTTTTAGGTTCCCTATTTGTGAGTATTTAACAGCAGCTTATAGCAGCTTACAGAACAGTGCTGTTTTAAAGGGACTCCCCTCCTGGTTTTACCTCTATCTAACATCAGAAGCTGTGAACCTGAGATGTTTAGGGATGACTGTTCTAGGAGCCAGAAAATCAGCTAGAAAGAAAAATAAAATTCTATTTTTAGACTATCATGGTTGGTGTACAAGAATGGATAGAAAATATTTGTAGTGGCTGTGGGCTGATGTGCCCACTCAGGTTCAGTCAGCACCAAGACTCTCTGACACTACATTTCCAGTATCTGTCCAACTGAAAGCTGCAGGCAGGAGAAAACTGTAAGCTCTTCAAATGCAAATGAAAGCAGAAGGTGGTGATACTAGTTGGGGGTTGCCAAATGGAAGAAAAGAGCAGAATGCTCTTTGACCTCATGGAGGCTTCTTACACCGAGTTTAGGAAAGAGCTTTGCTTAATATAATAAAATAAGGCAACAGGAACAACAGGTTACCTACTGTGTTCTCAGTTGCTGCACCTTCACAAGAAGTGAAGCTCTTGCAACAGCACTTCTAATGACACCTTGCTGTCATGGGAGGCAGCCATCCCTGTGATGGGACTAACACTAACATGTAGCAAGGTTGCAGCTTTGTTTTCCTTTGGCATAGTATGGGGTTTGTCTTCCCTGTTGCTTTTACAGATAGGGGACTGACCCAAAAACCTCTGAAGATTCCTGTTGAGATGATTTGAAAGATGTCTGCTTGCTAGGTCTCTGCAATCTTTCTGCCTGAGGTTGTCAAGCATTGTGTGTGTGCTTCTCAGCAGCTGCAATTCACAGCTCAGCTAGGCCGCTATTGAAACCACCACTTATTTCAGTTTATATTAATATCCCGGCTGTGAATGTGACAACTGACAAGTGAACAAGCTGTCCATGCTCTT
Organism: Megaceryle torquata; assembly: GCA_024611175.1. Taxonomy (NCBI): domain Eukaryota; kingdom Metazoa; phylum Chordata; class Aves; order Coraciiformes; family Cerylidae; genus Megaceryle; species Megaceryle torquata. The sequence goes on along the minus strand of JANIJG010013579.1, from coordinate 34,635 downwards.
CCCTCACCTTTGGTGGCATTAATCTGTGGCAGAGGTCATGACGTGTAAGTGGGGTAACCTGTTAAGTGAATTTAACAAACTCCAGAATCATCATCCTAACAAACCATTCTTGTCTGAATGTGTGATTAAAGAAAAAAGTGAAACAAAAATTGAGGTGGATGTCTCCAAAACTCTGGGCCCTATACTATTCTTTTGGGTTTTATTACATCTGCTTACAATAAACCCTTTCCCTGTTACAAGGAATATTACAATATCTTGAAGAGTGTCTATTTCTAGTCACAGACTACTCTGAGCAATAATAGCTGTCTCCTGCTGATTCTTCTGAATATTTACCCATATTTGAGGTGAAATTTGTAGTGGAGGAGAGATCTATGCTGCTTTAGCACCACTGCTGGCAATATCCAAATCAACAAATCTGAAATTAGCTTGGGCATGGTGCTGCAGCTCAGGAGGTACCTGGCATGTAGGTACACATGAAGATTCAAGAGGAGTCAAAAAACACAGCCTTCCAGCAAATGTATTAATTCCAGCCACAGAGTGAACTGTTTGTATTTTATGACTTGAATAGGACTATAG
>JANIJG010013579.1:32500-33959 GCA_024611175.1 Megaceryle torquata | reverse complement strand
CACAGCCTTCCAGCAAATGTATTAATTCCAGCCACAGAGTGAACTGTTTGTATTTTATGACTTGAATAGGACTATAGTATAGGAAATACTTGAAAGAAAGATTTCCATTCCTGTATACTTCTGCTAAGGGCCAATAAAAATGCCAAATGAGTGAATTTGGAACTCTCATAGCTTAACTGAAGGTGTATGGGGCTTTAAAACCTTATAAGAAATATAATTACCCACAGACTGGTTCTGTTTGAGGGAAAGACTGCAAGGAAGTTCAGTGGTCAGTGAAGTGTTAATGTAATTTTATATTTTTAATTTCCTTGGGTTTGAAACTATCCAAACGCACCAGTTTAATTGCTATGCATGCTATTGTTTGAATACTTTCAACTGGGCTTTTTAAATTCGCACTTTACTGAAATGTTCAGGATGGGAAAGGACTGACTCTTCTCTACATTTTACCTGCAGAGTACAGTAACTTGCTGTTATTGATAATAGCATCATTTTGCTGGCCATTTACTTAGTCTTTTTACAGGCTCTTACTATTTATGTCTCATTTCATTAGGAAGAAAACAAAAACCTGAAAATCTATAAATCTAGAATTAACAGAATATTACAGAGATTCCTAAATCACTCATCAGTTCTGCCTGAGTAACTTCTTATTTGTTTGTTTTAATTTTCTTTTATTTGCTGTTGGGTTTTGTTGGTTCTTTTTGACTTCTGACATTTCTTTACAGAACGTGTTATGAGGAAGCTAGTCTTCCTCCAACAAACCCAGCACTGGCCTGTGGGCAGTTGCTCCTGTGTCTTATGTCAATCCCTGCATGGGAAATTCAGTTGCTAAACATATGTCCTGCTAAGACTTGAGCAAATACAATGAAAGGGGCAGACCTCTCAGATCTCTTCCACCCGAACAAAGTACAGGCATTTACCCAGACTTTCCCCAAGGAAGTCTTTTAGCCTTTTTCTATCACTTACTCCTTCTGATGAGGTACCTCTTCTACTAAATAGCAACTCAGAAAAAAAAGTGCAAATTTTCTTCACATTTGAGCAACTTTACTTAACTGAGCAATTCTTTAATTGCTCATGTGTAATCTGATGTTAGGTGTGAAAAACTACAGCCAAAGAGATTTTGGATAACACGCGAGGATGGGACCTTTAAGGCAAATGGATTTGCAGTCTTTATTGGATACCTCCAGTCCCATGCTAGAGTAAGTAATGTTCTACTTTTCAAATAAGAGTTCAAGAAAAATGCAACAGACTGTAATTCAGGCACTCTGTGGGTAAATGTGCTGTTGTAGTTACTTTGACCCAAGTTCTGTCTGAGTTTTGCTAAATTGTCTAAATCCTTCAGTAGTATTGATTTCTCCCTTTAAAAGCCCTCACCCATTCAGCAGGCTCCCAGGACCCCTTGTCCCAGCTCAATTCATCCTAAAATGCAGCTGGGATACGTTATTGGTACAACACCAAGCTT
>JANIJG010013579.1:5000-27500 GCA_024611175.1 Megaceryle torquata | reverse complement strand
TAAATCTCTTTCCTGTGAAATCATAACCCTAGCTGAAAATAATCCACACCCCAAATAGAACATGGGTTACATTTTAAAACAGATTTTTCCCCAAGGTTAAATTTAATGTCTTGATTGCGCATATTCCCAGAAAATAAATGGTTCAATTGCAGCAAGCAGTTTTAGGATGGTTCACCTAAATTCCAAAAGTGAAGTTCACATACCTTTACTAAAATCATCAGTGAAAATGAGACAGTTCACTTTTAGTACTAAAAGTGTGTACTCCACACAGTCTTGCACTTCCAGGAGCTGCATCATTCTATAGTAACTATTTCATTCATCTAGTATTGTTACAGAGTGTAAATCAGAATTCATAAATGATCAGTTTGTATCCTTTGGGAGGGAGGGATTACACGTAAATAATCCCTTTAATGTACGCATCGCCTCTAAGCATTTCACACAGCAATAAATTGGTAAACTGAATTTGAGCAATTAAGAAATTAAATGAAACTAATAAAATGTGTATTTTAATATTTCTTGACGGTTATTTGGGGATTAGCGAATATGAAAACAGCCACTTGTTCTGTATGAAGGTAAACTGCAGCACTTTGATAAACTCTATCTGTCAGCTTTTCACTACTGTATTTCAATCACAACTCCTCTTTTGAAATACTTCAGCATATCTTTCATTCCACGGTTCTATTACTAACTACATTAAAATATAAAGCCCAAGTACCCATTTCAAATACAAGTACTCACAAATCCCATAGCAATAGCAACAAGAAAAACTACCTCAGAAGATGCTACATATAAAATTATTAACCCTAAATGTTTGAGGCAGGAAAGGCACCATGATAACTGGAGCTTTGCTTCACTCCACTCTACTCGTGCCAGCTCCCACCTTCCCAGAAAACAGTCACAGTTCAAGGCAGTCTGGGCAGAAGTGAAATGGGAAACCACACATTGAGGAATAAACTGCTCTCATAGCAGAAATACAGAAATGTATGGGCTTTATAGGGCAGAACATTTACCAGACACAGACCTTGGCTATCTTTACTTGTCTTCAGGAAATGAGCAAGAGACACTGCTCTGAGGAGCTGATGGTGAAGCAAAGTAAGGGAAATTTCAGTGTATTATCTATGACAGTACTTTATAAGGAGCAATAGCAAAGTTCATGGTCACTGTTACCAAGCCCACGGAAACAGAATTCTAGTTGCTCAAATTGGAATTCTGCATACATTCTATTAAGTTATCTAAACCAAAACAAAACTAGGAGGATTTTTTTTTTAATGACATTATTCTTATTCATTCATTCATTATTGTTATAAGATGTTGCAGATAAACCTGTATGTTCTCAGGATATGGGCAGGTCAATGACATCAGTACTGCAATCATGAAAGATGAAATAAAAATGCAATTATATTTTCATTCTCTGCATATGTGGTTATAAGAAGAGCTATGATCTAATTTGTTCCTACTGTCAGTCTTGAGATGAACTCAAGATCATTCAAAATGATGCTATGACCTAGCTATACTATGGACTGGTATGGCAATAACAACAGAAATCCCTGAGAAAATCATTGCAACCTTGGGTGTCAAAAATAGAGAGAAGCCATGAACAACCTAATACCCAGAAGTGGCAGTTTAATAGTGTGCTTCATTTCAGCCTGTAGACTAAAAAATACAGACTGTAAAAGGAAATATCAGACTTTGATATAATTGCACAGGTTGGGTCTTGTCATTAGCCAATTTACTCATTCTCAGATTTACAGCTCTGGGTGTAACAAAATCTTTGGCACAACATGCAGACTTGGGAGATTTTTTCGCCCTTCAAATTAATTTATTTTGTACTCACTGGAAGTCAGTTCAGTAGCACCTGCTGAGTTTTAGGCTTCTATGTGCTGCTGAGAGAGCATCCTTTTCAGGCTTTTACAACTCAACATAACACTAAGCACTTGCTTAACATTAAACCTGTGCTGAAGTTTCCTCAGGGTAAATGGGATGCAAATGAATGTTTGGTTGTTTTGCTTAAAACAGACAATCTCTGCACTTCTGAACTGTTCTGTTGCCAGCTGCCACTTACAAAGAGATGTCAGTTTTATAGGATATGGATTGAATAATTTTAAACTAATCCCTGCAGGTCACCAGGAGGAGGAAAAAATGCCTGATAATGCCACCTCTGCAAGATGCTTGGATGGGTGGAAGAAAGTGGGAGAAAAGCCCAGGGTACTCTAGCTGACAGTGTAGCCACATAGCTTATATTTTTCACATCCATAATAATTTATAAAAACACAGCAAAATGCACAGCACTGAGCAGTTTGTGTTCCTATCATAATGTGTAACATCTCAGTGCTCCATGTACAAGAATACCTCCAAGAAAACCAAGCCATATTACTTCTACTTCTTTGTACAACACTTTGCATGACTAAGAGAAGCAAGTGACAACGTGTCCAGTAACTGAGATTGATTATTGGTGCTTCAGCACGTCCATAATCATGATGCACGCAGCATGGAGAGATAGAATTATTTTCATATGATGCACTGATTGGTAGAGAAAACTATTTTTTCTAACTGAACTGAATATGTATAGGATGCATGCAATATGCTGTAGAGGAATGAGTATTGTGCTAGCAGTCAAAAAGGTCTTTAGCTAGACTCGTGCCTTGCATGGCTCTGAGTGAGATGAGTCAGGCATGATGCCTGCATCTGCTACTCTTCAGTCACAGTGGTCACAACTATAGAGAATGTAAACTTAGCAGTGGTTACCATTCTGTAGTATCTGGGATACTGTTGTACTGTTAACAATAGAGATAATCTGAAAGAAGCATGAGAATTGAGTGTGGTACATGGCTGAAAGTATGGTCATGGTAGGTCTGTTTTTTATTTCAGTAACACTGGTTTTACAGCTGGTTAACTGTACTAACTTCAGAAGAATTGCTGCAAATTGTTACTAATAAAGTGGCTATGGAGTGTGGACCTCTGTTTCTTCTTACAGCAACAGGGAACTGCAGATTCTTTAGCAAAGAAAAAATGGTTAGCAAATTTTTTTTTCCTTTTACAGCATATTAGACAATACCTTTTTTTTTCATACTGTTTCCAAAAATCTCAGAGGACTTAGTATTTTAAAGAAGCTGCTGTTACACCATAAAATCATGGGAGTTATATGAATATCTGAGATATTAGGATTTCATATTTAGTAACTTTGCAGTTCGGTGAATAATGTAACTATTCTGAAGTTCAGAGGACTTTTCTAAATTAGAATCACCACATCTTCCTGGAGAAATAGAAACAAGGATTAATTTGCCTTTCCAAACAGGCACATCAATAGCCTTTGGTATTCTCCCTGTTCTGAGCAATACTGTCTAACTGTGCTATTGAAACTACAAAAGTTGGTGCTACAGTAAATCTCATTTGATTAAATGGATAAATATTACTTTGAGGTTCTGTAAATGGGCAGTGCGCTGTAAATTCCTTAATGATTAAGGAGTGATCAATTAAATACTTTTTAAGGTGAAACATGGTGACAAATAGCTCAACAACAGAAAAAGCAGTAATATACCTATATATATGGGGGTTGGACTCGAAGATCTCCAAGGTCCCTTCCAGCCCCTGACACCCTGTGATACTGGGATACCTATGCCATATTGATTTTTCTGTATTAGGATTAATACACCAAATTGTGGAGAGTTGAATAAGCACTTATATTATTCATTTTCTGGTTATTTCATGTTCTCCCTATGTACTAAGCTCCACATAACCGAACAAGGAAGATTAGAGATTTATAGATCAGTATGGAACACAATACGAGAATCGCTGCACTGTACAACAATTTATAAAATAATACACCAACTAGAGGGTGAAATACAATGCAATGTGTTATGACAATTAGAATAGGTTTTCTTCTGGACTAATAGGTACTGTATCTCCCTCGTTATAACTTTTACATATCACAGGATTCTGCTGAACATTAAACTCCTTTGGCAAAAACATGGTCTTTCCCTATCCATCTTACTTTAAATGTATCTCAAGGACAGACAAAGAAATTAAAAAGCCTTCTGAATAATGTTTTGTATATACTAGTAGAGAGAGAAGAAAGAAAAACTTATATTCAATAGTGGATGGGATAGGAAAAAAAAAATCTTTCAATTGCTGTACACGTATATATATACACACATACAGCAGCAGGTAACTCATTTAGCGTAAGTTACTAAGAAAATCCATGAAATTACAGCAATTTTCATTAAACTGTTGACATCAGTGGAGGCACTTTCAATTTAGTCCAATGTGGGAATACAGAATGAGATTCAAATTTACCTTTCAGGAAACATTATAAGAAAAGTCTTTTCAGTGTCTCCCCAAAGGCCAGGGTCAAATTTCAAAAGCAGCCTTTGATTCTGGATGCTCAGCCTGAGACAGCTCTTTTGAAAATTTTGCCATGGATATGAAATCCTTAATATCTTTATGTTAGGCAGCTATCAACTAGAGATTTCTCCTATTGGGACAGGGTGGGGCCTTGTTGCCTTCTGCTGCTGACAGAAAGTGGCACCTAGTCTATCAGGAGCAAGTATATGTACCTAATGCTACCACTAGGTATTAAACAGACATCTCTGGATACCTGCTTTTGCTCAGCTCAGGTCCCATTTTTTTTCTTATACCTTTGTTTTTATTTTCTCTTGGTTTCATACAGAGATTGCCCACGGCAGTTTCTTGCAACCCTATATAACCTGAGAATGAAGGAATTAAAGTTCTTTGTATAAGCCTCTGTGACCCTTTGCCAGCCTGGAAGGGGAACCCTTCCAAGGTCCTAAGCGTCTTGCAGTCTAAACCATGAGTGAAACCATGGTTTTGTGGGAGGAGGCCTCTAAATTAAGGTAGATGGTCATATCACTTCTGTCTTTAAGAGTTCATCGGGATGGTTTTGATCAGGTACACAGAAGGAAATCAGGGTACTGTCTAAGAGCTCAAATCTCACAGCTTTTTCAAACTACTTTCTAGAATACATTTGCATTTTACAAAACTGAGTAGCAGAAGAAAAGATTCTGATGATCCTTTGGGAAAGAGAAGAGATTTCTCATTCACTTTTCCTTAATCACTTTGGAAAATATTCCCACAACTCCTATCAGCTTTTTTGTTTAAATGATTATTCTTGTTGCATTTCAAGCCAGCTCATTCTCTTTCTCAAGTCATTCACATGTCTTCTCTACTTCCCATCTCAAATTCTCTCTTTTTCCTTCAGTCTCCTTTTCTGTCCCTCTGGAAAATTCCCTCCTTTTTTCTTGCTACCCAGATCTGGAGGTCAGACCCAGTTTGAAAGCCAAAAAAGACTCATGTGAATGCGGGAACTGAAAAAATATTACTGTATTCAAATGTAACAGCTGAAAGTGAGAACAAAAGATAACTGCCAAGATGTTCAGCTTCAGTTTTGTGAAAAATGAGGAAGACAGGAAAATAAGAACAAACAGAAAAGCAAAGCCTGAAGCTGCAGAGAAGGGCAGGAGTTATACATGATGCAAACAGGTATCACCTGCAAATAAATGCCTTCCTCTTAAAAATGATTAGCCATATTGATCACACTAAGTTATTAAAGTAATATTTTACATAGATTATTACAGGATTCACAAATGTGTTATTAGAGTGGGATATGCTGACTGGTTTTGCTGTTGTTACAGCCACTTTTGCGCTCTTCCTTCCATGCTACATTAGCCATCCGCCCACAGCTCTAAACACCAAATGGTGTGTATTTCATAAATATGTTGGGTTACATCTTATTTAATCCTTTTACTTGGTTTACATTGGTCTTGGCTCTGAAACATTTCCTTCTGTGACTACTTGTACATCTACATGACTAATGGAATGCAGTTGGATGATTCAGCACATTGGGATGTCCTCTGGATACCCTGTATCCTGTCACATTTAACACAAGCCTCACACTTCATATGCCACTCCTTCTAATCACAGCATTAACATTAAATCACGAGAATCTATGTTAAGATTTATTGATCCTGGATCTGATACTTCACAATGTCAAGGCATGATGATATTAGAGGAGCTTTCAGACTTGATACCACACTTACTACAGTATTACCCTATTGTCAGCAATGAGGGAGTTATTTCCAAACATCCTGGAGCATCCTAACATCTCATCATATCTCTTGTCCTGAGCTACATTCAAAATGTTTGGAAGTAAAAATTACCTGTTGGCTTCTGCTGCATAAAAAGTTTCCTTCCTCCTTCATAAAAATCCTTTATTCTTGAAGAAGAGTAAATATAGCTTAGCACTCCATTTGTATTCCAGCAGCAAAGTGAATGACTCTGTTTCAATTATATTTACAGTAAAAAAAAATATAGTATTTACAGTATTTGAGTAAAGTTACTTCCATTGTTTTATTTACGAATATTGATTTCTGCATAAAGATACAACTTCTGCTTTACACTTACTTTTTTGGTGAATGAGCACTAATATTGCCTCTCAGATAAGCCACAGCAGGAACTGCATAAAATACTGCTGAGGGTGTAAGAAAGACTTCATCATATTGTTTAGCAACACAATGCCAACAAGGTTGAGAATGGAATATTTCTCACCAAGGGTTAGTTCTTACATTGATGTCTACAGAAGTTTTATCATCAGAAATCAGCACACTTTTGATCAGACTTTTTAAGAGTAAGCTTTGGAGTTCTAAATTCACTGTAATCAGTGAGAAAAAAATGCTCTAAAACTTACTGACATGCAAGGGTTGTGACTCCTACTCTTTTCTTTTTGACCCTTTTCAGGTACTTCCAGTGTTTGACTATTCATTTCATTAAATACTAAAAGAACAGAAATGTCTCCAGAGAAGCAGTACATTATGTTCCCCAACTTTATACCTAAAAGAGGCATTCCTAGGGCAGATCTAATGTTTTGTTCCTATGATTTGAAGCTGCCAGTGAGATTCTAATTAAGTACTATATGGGCTGTTTTCCCTATATTGTTCATATCTGCCCACTAGAAACAGAATGGAAATCACTGATCACACTTCAGCTAGCCCCCAACCTCCACCAGCCCCAGCCACACATTTCTCTCAAACACAAAGAAGAAGCAAGAAAAACCTGCAGGGATTTTAATTTGATCATTTTTATACGTTCTAAGAAAAATATTGCACTTATTACTTCTTTCTTGCCTATGGAGTAGTCTAAATTGAATAGGATCAAGGTTAGTTATGGTGCTAAATCAAGTTACTTTTATTTTGGGGATAAATGCTCAAGTGATAATGCAGCCAAAAATCCCAAACTGCAAATACATAAAACAAATAGAGAACTAAGAAGTCTAATGTGCATAGAAGATTTTTACTTTAATGGAATAGAATACAGACTGCCTTTCATATGAAAAGCACTTTGCAGACTAACTAGACTAAATAGTGCTATTGTATTCAAATGTAACATCTACTAGGCATTCAGAAATAACATCAATGCTGCATTGGATAGTGGGTCTTTTTAAGAAGGGCGTTATTTTATTATTTTATTATATTTTTTATTATTATTTTATCTTATGTATTTTATAATGCTGTTTCCAAAATGCTCTAGGAACAAAACACCTAAAGAGAAACTAAATACATGGCTCTCAGTGTTATCTTTTCTAACACTGGCGTTGGTTTGAACTGTCTCACTGGTTTACAATGTATTTTTGTATTTCATTATATAGGGTAAGAACTATCCAAGATTATGTATATCTACTTCTGTTGCAGTGTATGAGTTCTGAACTCAATTTAGCCTGATCATCAATGTAAATAAAGAAACAAACCAACCTGTTTGGAATGTTTTATCAAATACTTTACAGATTATATACACTGTTACAGATTGTGATGGATTGGGTTGGATTGAACAAGAAAAAAATAGATCCATCTGCTGTGCTATCAATTAAAGGAAGGAGATCTGCAAATGTGATACAGTTTATTGCTTCCTATTAAATACTCAACTTCTAGAGATTCACTCAATGACCTGGGATCGTGTATATTGTCCCAACTCCAACAGTGCTGCTTGGCAGCCATGTTATTTCATTAGCATAGTGTCTGCAAACTGGATGTGTTGCTTTGAATTTCATCCATTATCTACTATTTATTATGAGTGCAGTATCTCACAGAACCATTTAGTGTACTGACTTGACCCAGTGAGAGAATAGAAAGGCAAGCAAAAAGCAACAAAGAATTAGTAAATATCTGCAGAAAGTCTTGGGGTGTTGGAAATTGCCTAGTTCACATAGATTTGCTGTGAGACACATAACTGGTAGTTACAATGCTGCACTTTTTTAATCTGGTTCACTAGTTCATTTTTTAATTTCTATCAGGAAATATATGTTGAGTCTTAGTAGTTTACCACACCCTTTCACTTAGCTTGAAAAATCTACAGAAAATCAAAATTAGTACAAAAGAAAAAAGATTAAAACTTATAAAATGTAAAATTAGATTAGGAGTCAATCAAAATCCAACTATCAATTTATCATTTCAATGAATTTGAATGAATGGTTTAAAATCTGTTTGAAATCTAGTTGAAAATGAATATGTAATAATACAGACATATCGCTTTTTCAAAGCTAGTATTGTTAGATGTATTCTGTGCATTATAATTCATGAACAGGGTAGATGACTATTTGAGAAGTATTAAAATGAGCTGACTTTTCAATACAGGTGTCTTGACAATAAGTTTTTCTATTCTTGGCAATTCAGAAATGTAGACAATTGTGCTAGAAAAATAATATGTATTGTAATATTCATTGTACAGTAGTAGTGTAGTAAGTGGCAATTCTGGACATTACAAGAGACACAAGGATTATTTTCTGTGATTGCACAGAGAATACTTGGATTTCTTGTGAAGCTTTTGCATTGGAAATGAGATTCATCAGTCTGAACAGGGCAGGGTTAGAGCCCTTAGCAACATGCTTATTTTGTAGAAGGTCACTCAATAATAACTTCCTCTGCCCTCCAAGCTTATTAAGACTGACTGGCATATATTAATGAAAACACCTGATTCTCCAACCATAAAACGCAGACAAAGACTTTATTTTAATATTAAGGAAGGAACCCTTAATTAGCAGGGTTTCAAAAATGTCAGCTTCTTCTATTAGCTGTTCTGGTCCATCAAAGCCATAATCCCTACTGTCAAATTTCATCACATGATAGACAGTTTGCTGGCTATCTTTTTTTTTTTTTTAACTGATCATACTGACTGAAGCTTTTTATTTTGCCATCACATTTAACAAGTTTGCATGCATTTCGTTGTTACATTGCTGATTTTACTTCTTTCAAAGTCTGCCTTTGTCAGCTAAAAGAAGAAAAAATCTGAGAAAACATAAAATATTACATATTGATACACAGACATATAATTAAAGACTTTTGGGGAGAGTTCTCATTCATAATATTGATTCTTTTCCAGGGCATGCAAATGTGCTTCTGTGAAAACATGAATAAAAAACACTGTTCACAGATGAATTTCCATTTCAGGCATGTTAGGAGGCAAAAAAAACCCCCAAACAAACAAAACAAAAAAAAAAGAACAAAAAGAACAAATGCTTGAAACATTGTGAAGACATTGGAGATGAACATTCTTTAGGATTAACCCACAATACATCTGCCTGCTACCTGAAATTTAAGTAGATATTGCTTGCACTGCACTTGAAATGAGAGAGACAGTGTCAAATTTTATTCTAACTTCATTCAACATTTCACTGTTTATTAAACATTAATGGAAAACCAAGCGGGTTTTTTTTTTTCTTAAAAGAATGCAATAGAAGGTTACTATCCTGTCACAGACTTTTAAACCTTCCCATCTAAACTCTCTCAAATATTGTCTGTGGATTTGATTAAAGTGATATTCCCCAAACCAGCACAGAGGTATTTAGCTCATCTATGTAGGTTCCTCTTATTTAACAAGAAAAAGAACAGGTATATAGAATTTGTAGGATGATGATGTAGAAAGGTGAAGTAAACTCCCACATCCTTTTAATTCCTAGTTTTTCTTTAAATCTTTCATTTAAAAATTTTATATTTCTTTATTAGCAATTTATGCAACACTACACAAATTATAAATGATACAGTAAAATGAAGCAATCTTGGTGTTGAAGATATAACTGTATCTAAGTTAGAAAAATGAATTACCAGTATTTGGAAAAAGAAAGAATTTTTGGAGTGGAAAATCAGGTATACCATTTATATTTTAAAGTAGGAGAGAAGCAGTCTGAGAAAGAAGAATAAGATATGCATTGTTCTGCCAAGAACTGGAGGCAGCATGAGAATCACCAGAAAGCCAAAAGCAGGAAAGAGAATGGAGGCAATCCAAGAGATTACTGTGAGAACCTAAAGGAAGGGAAGCAGAGTTGTCAGAAAAATAAAAATTTGGGGATCCTTATAGGTTGGTGTCCTGGTTTTGGCTGGGATATATTATATCCTTTGTGACCTGTGTTAGATTATATGATCCTTCTCTGGCAGGGGTGTTGGACTCAAAGATCTCCAAGGTCTCTTACATCCCCTGACACCCTGTGATACCTGTGATGTTTAATATTCTTCCTAGTAACTAGTTTAGTGCTGTGTTTTGGATTTAGTATGATAATAATGTTTGTAACACACTGATGTTTTTAGATGTTGCTAAGTAGTGTTTGTGTTAAGAGAAGGATTTTTCAGCTTCTCATGACCTGCCAGAAAGAAGGCTGAAGGGGCACAAGAAGCTGGGAAGGAGCAGCCAGGACAGATGACTCGGTCTGGAAGTAAGGAATACTCCATACCATTTGATGTCATGCGCAGTCCATAAACTGGGAGAAGTTGGCTGGGAGGGGCAGATCACTGCTCAGTGTCTGGCTGAGCAGCGGTTAGTGGGTAGTGAGCAATTGCATTGTGCATCACTTGTCTTGGGTTTTATTTTGTTCTCTTTTTGTTATCTTCCTTTTTATTACATTAATTACTATTATTATTATTGTATTTTATTTTCACTTCAGTTATTAAACTGTTCTTATCTCAACCCACAACTTGTTTTTGATTCTCCTCCCCATCCCACCAGGGTGGTGGGAGGGGGGATGGGGAGGAGAGAGCAAGTGGCCACACAGTGCTTAGTTGCCAGCTGGAGTTAAACAATGATAGTTGGTAAGAAATGAACACAACAGTCACAGTTTGCTCAGACTGAAAAAAAAAGTGAGACTGAAGTTGGGTCATGAGGGGAAGATTAAAGCAATGAAGGTCACTGATAACCAATTGATTGAGAAATGAATACAGATAACAGGACAAATTTTGGATGGTTTCAGATCTAAAATGCAATTGGATTTAGGGAGACTCGACTTCCGTAGCAGGTATTATGGAAGGCATGGAGATGAAACCATGATAGTGAATCTGGAAAATGGGATGACAGTGAATTTTAACTTGTGAGAGAGAAAGAAGAATAGATAAAAAAGTACTTTATATATGTACTTTTGCAATATTCAGTGCCACTGGAGAGCAGACAGGTGGAAGAAGTTTTTGCAGCCTCAGAGATCCATACTGACTGCAAAGAGTCCCTGGTTCAAAAGATAAAAGGCTACTTTGAGAGCTTGGTGATATTTTTGTATCTGAAATTTCTTAATTGTCTGCATGTTACAACACCTAATACATGTAGGAAATAGTAGGGCAAGAGTTCACATCTGCTTAGACTGAGATATGGGCAAGAAATGCAGGAGAAGGCAATTGAATTACAACTGCAATGCTCAGTAAGAAGGGAAATACTCAGAGAAGCAGTAGGAAAAAATCGAGACTCATAATTATAGAAGCCTATAGAAATCTTTGGAAGACATGAGGGGGAAACAGTGAACATGGAGAGCTCTGAGAAACATCAGCAGAACAGAGAGGAAATTAAGAGCTAATAAAGGAGATACAGAGGGAGCAATCAGCCGTATGTCCACTGAGAAACAGAACTGCAAAAAAAAAAAAAAGGAAGGAAGTGGAGATTCTGGGAGAGACTGATAAATGGAATGCAGACCACAGATACAATGAAACAGGAACATCAAAAGATACAGGTGTCCATTAATGGACTCACAAGCTATATCTTGGCTATGTAACTCAGTCAATATTTAGTGAAAATAAATAGCCTGCCTATCTGAGTAAAATAATTCCAGTTCTTCATACCATGGAACATTTCGCACTGCTAATAACTGCATAAACCTATACGTGTTAATCCGGGATCCTTGTACCATTGTCTTTCTGGAGGTAAAAAACAAAAATAAAAATCTGGTTGTACACCTCTAAACTAACTAACCAAACATTATAAAGGGTGTATTTATTTCATCACGTTAACCTTACTTTGCTGTCTCCTGAGTGTCTATGTCTATTGCAAGAGAAACATACATTTCTTATCTGAATTTAGAGTTAGTAACTCCATCCTTTTTAATGGCTTTAAGTGACTGTAAACATTTATTCATATGATTTTTCTACAATGTAATTGATTTAGAAATGAAGCTCACTATTTAGAATGGTAGAGTTCCTTGCCTTTTTGATGGTGTATCTAAGAAGAGAAGCAACAGTGAATGGCAACAAGATAGTAAGGCCAACACATGAAGTTCAGTTCTCCCTCCAGCATGACTCACAATACCTAACAACTAAAAATAGTGAAAAGGGAATAAAAGAAAGCTATATTATTTTAGAGTCTGATCAATCTTTCTTTTGTGAGGTACATGACAACTAAGTTTAGTTTTCAAAAGTTTATCCCCAATTACACCAAACTAAAGTTGTTTTTATGATTAAAACATCCATCATCCAGTAACCATTGAGACTACTGTAGTGTAAAATGCATAAAACACAGTCCCTATATCAAGCATTTGTACCAAGTAAGCATAATTCTTTTTTTTTTTTTGGCTTTCCCCTTTCTCTTATTCATTATATTTTGTCATATTTTTATATAGGAAATTGTTCCTTTGTTTTAATTTTCCTTCATCTTTCCAAACACAGAGCTAATGCATTCCAGTGTCTGTCTTACAGGCCAAATCACAGTGAGGGTCTTTTTGTTACTTCTTTGAATAGTCCTGCTGTTCTGCCAGCACACAGGCTCTGTTGGGGTTCAGCATCTATCTTGTAATGGCTCCCATTCTGAACATGGGTTTGATTCCATGGGTATCATATAGGAACACAGAAGAAAGAGAAGAAGGAGGAAAAATAGAACACGAGAGGCTTTCCCAATTGACAGAAATTGGATGTTATGTTTATGGCCACGATTATGAACTGAGAGTGTCCAAGAAGTGCAATGTCTTGCCAGCCATCAGTGTGAGGTCACATAACAATCACATAAAAGAGGAAGACTCAGAGTACCTAATATACCAATAATTAAGAAATTCTCTGACACTTCTCTTTATAGTTGCCCTGGCTGAGAAATATTCTCAGGCCTTGAAAGCATTTTATGTTCATGAACAATGAAGTATGTTTTATGGAAAAAAATAATATGGATAAACATTTTCTTGTCCATATATGGTTTCACTTTGATTCCTAGTACCAGATAAGAAACACTGACTTGGCTTAAAATGTCTCAAAGGGGTCCTAACGGAACATTGTACTTCTTGTGGGAGGCAGTGAGTGATGGCCTTTGCATTGCTTGTTCCTTCTGCTTAGCTACTGGCTGGGGTCAACCCACAAGTGCTGAAGTGCTTTTCTCCATTCTATTATCAGGCTAGAATAATAGCTGAGTAATTTAGTCAAGGGACTGGAAGCCTGGGCTCATAACTTTTTGAATCTGAATTGTTCACTTTGCATACATCTTAAGATACATCTACAATAACACGTATCACTTCATGCTAAGTGGCCATACTGCTATTTTCTTGTCTCATGTGTGTATTCTGAGGATTAATTAAATAATGGTAGAAACAGAAGATCATGAGAAATGCCGTACTGAGTCAGACCTGTGGCTCACCTAGCCCAGTGTGCACTCTCCAGCAGTGGCACCAGGAGTTGCTACTTTGCAAAAGATCTGAGAGTGGTCACGTTCGATGCTGGTTCCCCAGCATCCACAGCTGTTGCATTAAGCATGTTACAGAATAGATCCCTGTCTATTCCCTTTAGCATTTGCTTATGAATCTGTTGTCTATGAACCTGTCCAATCCATTTTTGCACAAGTGGACACCCATTACTCCCGGAAAAAATACATTAACTTATCTATTTTTAACTGATCTCTTGATAACTGAATTTTTCAGTTGCTACAAATTAGGATGAGAAATTCTGGTTTGTCTGCTTTAGAGCAATGTACTTTTCTGGGCTGGAATAGTCAGTTTTTCACTGACAGGCAAGAAAATTCAAAACTCTTCATCTGGAAAAGAGTATTATAATCACTGACTGGTAAGTCTGTCTGCTGGTAAGGGAAGCTATTGTTTTGGTATATAGTGTGCACAATTAATACCTGTGTATTTGGACAAATTTGTGCTGCAAATAAAGCTGGGGCCTTTCCTTGCCAAAAAAAGAGAGTAATATTGAGCCATCAGGACTCATATCTTGGGAAAGGATAGAAAATGAATATGTCAGAGATAAAAGGAAAAATACACTGCTTTAAGGAAATGGTAAATCACTGAATTTAAGAGATAGGGAATTAGGTTCAATGATAGTTCAAAATGACATTTTGTTCCTTGCCTTTTCTGTTCCCGTAGAAAAGAACTACAGGATACTAAATGAGATCTTGCTGTAAATATCTAATTTGCCTTTTGCAGTCCAAAAATTGCCCATAAACAATATTTTCCTAAGTGTACAGTCTACTCAGTATAATAAACTTTATAAAATAAATAAATTTCAGCCTTTATAGGAGTTTAGATATACCGATTGCATTGACTGTAGCACATGGTATATAGCCCAAAATATTAAATACATTGCTAAGGTTTATATTTTCACACTTCTCTGCAAAAGGCTCTTCACTAAACTGTAAAAGTCTCCTGCAAGTATTTTACACACTGAACTTACAAGAACTCACTTTTCAAAACGTAGAAGCTTGGTGACAGAAGCTGTACAACACATGTGCAGCCTATCTATGATTCCGTTCTCTTTTCTACACACAAGGCTCTCATAATGGATATTTTTGAGTATTTGGAAGCATACAGACACACATACAGAGTCTGCTTTGAAGATGAGTTTGTGTGCAAAAGAATCTTCATCTGCACTGTTATCAATTATATTGCCATCCGTGCTGCAGGCACCTCTGGCAGGGCTCCAGAGAAGTTGGATTGACTCACAGTCCTGGAAATAAGTGTCAAACTGACTCTCACCTTTGCAGTACTGATAGAAGCTCTATATAAATCACTCAATATATAAATATTTATTTATCAACAGTTGGCTACTCAACAGCATGGCATAGTCTGAACATTTTTGTAAAGCAGATGGTTTACATTGTCTGAACTCCAGGCTAAAGTCAACACTACTAGGCATTCACCATTCAACACGATTTTTTGACTACTCATATGCCATAATTGTCAGAGTTTCCACAAAATAAATGGGTCAACTCCTAACTACACGGGGGACTGTTCCTACATTCTTATACTCATCTAAAGAAAAAAATTAACTTCTGAAACGAACTTCACAACAGCTCATCACACTGACATATTGTGATCTACCCCAAATTCAAGAGTACTTTGTTAGCATTATGTTATCTGTGCCAGCTTCACAAAACTATTACAGTTTCACTTTTTCTTTGTCTGCAACGGTTCCCCATCACCCTGGTGAGTGGGCAGCCATTTCGTTTCTGTCTGTATAGATAGAGCTGTGAAGGAGAATTAGATTTCAACACTTACATAACAGAGATTAATTGATTGATTAGATTATTAATTAAAGTTTCCATTAAATTCTCTTTTTAAAAAGCACAGGATTGTGGATCCCCAGGGTTTTTTCTAACCCTTGAAATCATAAACAAGAGAATGCATAACTAAACATTGTATCTTATCTTGTGAAGTATAATTAAGTCAGTGGATGCATTGCTGTGAAGGAAAATATTTTTCCTTCCAAAATATTTTTACTTTTTTTTTCTACAAGTCTTAGGAAAAAGAAAAAAATTTTTGGGGGGTTCTCCCCTACTGCAACACAGGAATGGTAACCAAAAATAGCTTGGTTTAAACATATACTTGTATATATGTGTACCTGTTTGCATGCATACATGAATCTCTGTTTGGGATTTGTATGCCATTCTTTTTTTTAAAAAAAAGGAAAAGTGAAAACATGACTTAAGTTGGTTTAGATTTGAACTGATGTGGTGTACCTAGAACTTTCAGCCACATAATGTTTCAGAGATCTGTGGAAAAATAAAAACAGCAAGTGGCCTTTTAGGTAACCCATAATTAAAAGCAATTTTGAGCTGTCTTTTCTGGGAAGCTACCCAGGGGAAGTATTTGCTACCTGTTTGACCTTCACAATTGTGAGTCCTTGGCAGTGTCAGCGACCCTCTGAACTGAATTCAAAACTAATCTCTAACAGAAAAAGAGAAACAGAATTCATGCAAATCATATTAATTCCAACATTTCCCCAGTGAGCTGGGTATAAACTACAGCCTAATTAAATATTTTTTAACGATGTGAGTAATTTTTGCCAAGGGGCGGATTCGGGGGAAAATTTAATATGAGATCACAAAAGCTGTTCCCAGCGTTGATTCTGTAAATTAATGACTATCTGCCTTATGATAAAAACATGCTGCCAAGAATGAAAATGAAGTCAGCAAAGCTTGCTCTATTTGTCTAACAACCAAATATACAGAATGCAAAACTTTAAAGGGTATGGAAAATTTCCCTTGTCTGTATGATATAGTCCTGATAAAGATGCATGACACTGACAGCATAAAGCTCCTCTGTGTTATACAAGAGTATAAACTCTTACTACTTATCACTAATAAAGTGTTAGCTAATGTTACAAACTTTAGCGAGACAGTGCCAAGCACCAACATCAAGATTCTGAAAGGTGTTTACTTATGTGTGGGTAGGATAATATGCTGTGATTGTTTCAGAAAGACATGCTGAATGTTGAACAGTATCTCAGAGTTGCTCACAACTATCCATCTTCCTTAGTACTTAAAAAGACCTTATCATTGTAGTATCTAGGCACCAATCTTAAGTGCTTGTCAGGAAGAAAATCTCATTAAACCAGTGTTATTAGTACTTTCAAATAATAAATGCATAAACATTAAAACTATGATCAAGAAAAACTGTATAGAGACAGGAATTATAGATGCATCAGTCTGGCCAGCTTTTTATCATAATTTAGAAATCAAACAGTAAGCCTTATGCGACTGAAAAGCTGTTTTATAACGCATATTATTAGATCAGATATTTAAGATGTTCAAATACAAAATCCTCAGTTTAACCAATAAAATATTTCTTGCTCTTTGTTCATCTCATGGTAACTTAACTTGTAACAAGACAGACAGTTAACACCAAGGAGTTACAAAGCATCACCAGATGACAGGTGACTAGGACTTTGGTAGGACCCTGGTCAAGAGGCCAGCCCATTGTGAGGGCTTTGCGGCACCTATTTATTTAAATTTCTGCCAGTGATGGCCACTGAGACTGAATTTACAGCTTTTCAATTAAAAGGTCATTCTGTGCTAACTAGCATGCCATTGCCTCATTATAATCATAAAATCAGTGAGAAAAGACTAGCATGAATAATATGAAGGAGACAATCTGAAAGGTGAAGATGTGCTTTTCTTCTTGTTTCATCAGAGATGTGAATAAAGCTTGCTGTTTAGAAAGAAGTATTTTGCTTACAGTGCAGGAGTCTCTTAGGAAAAAAAACAACTTTACAATTTTTTTTCTACTTCAGAATAAATAAATCAGTCATTTTCTGTAAATTAACCTTGACAGATGAAAGGACAGTTTATGACTGCTGTAACCTAGAGCACAGCTTTATCTGATGCAAAATGTATGTGTGAGATTTTAGGTTTCAAAAAACTGCAACAGGACTTTTACATTTCTTAATTTGAGTTTACTCACACTACCTATTTTTGTAAGTATAATCACATTACTTAACAGTTTTTAAATAAAAACATTATCCCAGAGAATAAGCTAATATCAAATATATCTTAGGATATTAATTAACTAGCCATTTGAAAACTGAGAATGTCATTGAGACTTCAGTATGTCTGTGAACATGCTGCAAATTATGAGTCATTGCTGCACAGAAATGTAAACTCCACAAAAGGATGAGGAATACTGTAATTCCCCTCAAAATGCAAAGAACTATTCAATCTATCGTACACAAGCCGTAGAAGGTACAGTCTTCCACACAGCCATGGAACTCCACAGCATGCACAAATAAAGAAAAAAACCCCACAAAAATGTGATACACTTCAGGATATTAAAAATGTTTTAAACCCACAATTTAAAATATATTTTATTGATGAAAATCTGGACCATGTCTTAGTTTCAGGGAAAATTAATAATTTTTGCTCAATTCTGGTATTAAGTTGCAAGTCACTAGAACAGGAAAACTAACATAGAGAGGATGACATAATTCTCAGGGGGAACACTTAAAGATTATAGTGAAACAGTTCTGTGTTTGCCATTCTCCGTGGTTACCTGTTCTATGTTCATTCCACATCCCAATCTCCAAGAACTTTACTCTTTTCTAAATAACTCTCCCTGTACTCAGCAGCCACTGATGAACACATGTGTCCAGATAGAGGCAGCCTTGACCTGCTGTTTTGGCTGACCTGCTCAAGTAGTTTAAAGAAATGCTCTGTCACCCAAATGGAGAGGTTGAGGCTCTGCTAACACAGACCAACTGAACATGTTTCTTGTTATGCTTTCACCTGTTTTATTTGGCAAAAATGCAGACAGGAATTAAGGGGTTTTGCTGTACATGTGAAATAGTCAGAAACTTATCCATGGCTTTCCCCAGGTCACAAAGGAAAGTTGAAGGGCAACGTGAAATGCAAGCTTCCGTGCCCCATCATTGAATCTCCTTTTCTGGAGAAACAAACTGCAGAAGGTAAACAAGAAGGAAGTATAATAATTTAATTCCCATATACATATGGAACAGGATCTTATGAAGACCTTCAGACTATAACAGACAGCACATGAAATGAGAGTTGATGTAATGTACAGAGGCAAAGGAGGATATCTTGTGGTGTCTTTCTACAATTTTTATATTACATAGCTGTAGCTGAGAGATCCTGTGATAAAAGCATTCCAATATTTACTGCTTGGTGCATCATAAATCCACAAAAAATATTAAACAGAAGTGAGTTTGATAAAAACAATAAAAACATTCAAAGAAATAGTGTAAGTTAGGGTCCACATACCTTTGAGAATTGTCAAATGATTTAAAAGCCCTGTGTAACTAAATATACACAGAAGATAATTTCAGTTGTGCAGTTCAGTTTGGGAATGGGAAAATATGTATGTGTAATTTCAAAAAGGCAAGATAAATCAGACCTTTGAAAATACTAACTAGAAAAAAATAGTTTGACCAAATAAGACATAAGAGAAAATAATGCATGAAGAGCAAGGGAAGAAAATACAGGAGGATACAGAGAGCACAAAAAAAAAAAAAAAAAAAAGAACAACTGTGCTTAAAGTCCTATTTTTTGATTCTCATCAATCCTGGGAATTCTGAGTTTATCTAAATTGATCTTTTACATACTTAATTTTTGGATGCTTATTGTTACTTATGGAAGTATTCATAGTTGTGTGAACCTTTGCAGGGTTGCCAGCTTACATATCTTAACTGCAAGACTTGCACCAACTTTGTCGTTTCCTTAAAGTCCTAGACTGTAGAATCACACAAATAGTACAGAATTTCAGCCTTCCCCTAAGTTGAAGTTGGAGAAAGCCCATGTTGCAAAGGAAAACTAGAACTTCAAAAAGAAGAAATTGAAAAAAAAATTAAATTTCTGATTTTTAAAGCAAGCCCTTTTTTTCCCCTAACTCATTATCTTTTAATGCTTCAAGTTACTGATAAGTATTTGGCAACAGCTCTGTTTTGCTTAGATCTTAAAGGGCCTGATCCACTTCTCACTGATGTTACCAGATGTCATTTTTGATTTACTTAGATCATGAATCACATCCACAGACCACACTACAGTGAGGGTGATAATGAAGAGTATAGAGATTGCATAATTTTTTCTGGAATTTTGTTCTGTAATTGAGCTCTGAAGACAGCTTCTTCTGTATGGTTTTAAGAGCTAATCAACATTTGTTCGATTTTCTGTGTGCAAGGCAGAATATTTCTATGAAGTGTCTGGAGCCTTCCACTTTCAGTTTGTTTATGAAATGGGATTTTGAAACATTACCAGCAGACTTCTTGATACATCGGAGTGTAATGCTGCAGTGTCTAGGAAGTATAAAAAGCATTTTTAAACATTTGGAGCTGAGCTGTGCACAATTGCATTGCGGCTGTAGATTCCACTTTCAGTTCTAGACACCAACCTCTTTTCTCTTATCCATTGTTTATTAGGCAGTGTTTGGCTTCTGGATGGGTGGGTAAAATCTACAGCAGCTATAGTAACAAGCAGTCTCGAACACTGAATATTTAAACAAGGTTTTGCACATTCTACTAAATTCAGCCATTTATTATGATTTATAAAAGACTGTGGTGATAGCATCTCAAAAGTCCTACCTGATAAATTTCTTCAGGAAGAATAAACTCCACTTCCCACAGTTTCAACAATCATTGCTCGTGCCTTTACCTTAACTAGTAAGTTATACATCTATTTTGTTAAGCTTTGTAAAAAAATGAATATATTTGTATTTGCAGTACTGTCATCTAATGCATAGTAATCTAGTTCTAAATCTTTATAACACATTTTTAAGAATTTAACTCCCTTAATTTTCCATCCACTGAGTCTCTTTGAAATAAACTGGAATTTTCAAAACACATACAGTCATGTTTCTTCATTTTGAGAGCAACAATTTGTTAGGGGTTTCTTCTTTTCCCCTCCACCCTCCCAAATCATTAATAATTTCTTGTGGCTTCTGAAAAAGGTTGTAGATCAAGATTTCAGAAGAAGTGCTATAAGTCTACTGAAAAAGGCCCAAATTCAATCAATTCAATTCACCAGCTTTCAGAACTTGTTGAATGCCCTCTTAACACTGCAAGGGAACTGAATATAAATCCTCTGAATAGAATCACTATGTTAGGAGTGCTTTGGGCTAACATGAGGGGGTTACAGGTTTCCTTCAGAAAAAGAACATGGTAATTACCATGAACTCACTTTTATGTATGTTTGCAGCTCCAGAAGAGCTGCAGCTGCCTATACACATAACAAAGTGGAATTAAAAAAAAAAAAAAATCTGACTTTTCTTATTCACTTACGCTATTATTAATAAAGTTGGATGTGACTTTTATATGTATGCTATATAATACCAAAATACACGTTTGAGTCTATTTGTAGCTTTGATACAGATAACATTTCCATCAAATATGCAAAGTTTGATCCCATCTTTAATTCCAAACTATAGTATCATTAAAAAGGCATCCTATCATACCATTATAATGAAGCATGAAATACTATATATCATTCTGTTTCAAGATATGGTGAACTTAAGAGTTTTTCTGCTATTGAAATACTGTAGACTTCATCTACTTGCTTTATGGTAGCTGAGAAAATATATAAGCAAATAATCAAAATATTTACTTTTTTTTTTTTACTTTTTTTTTTTTTTTTTAGCAAGACTTTGATTCTTTCCTGGAGCCCCTGTACTTTTGAAAATGTAGAAGGTATCTGCAGGTATCGAAAAAAAATTCAAGTTACCAAAATGTACAGGAATTAATTGAATGCTGTCATTCTGTGTGCTGAAATGGGAGCAGACAAATGCATATTGCACTTGTAACTGCTCAAGTTGTGAATTAAAATATGTGCAGCACAATTGCCAAAAATAATAACATATCTGGTGCCATTATATTTTTGATGCCATGCTTTTGAGCATATGTCTTATGGCTCAATTGCCAAAAGTTAGGGATTTTAGTCAATATTCAAGGACTACATCATATTTTCAATGGCAAAAGGCACAGTTTGATCTGTGTGTTAATAAATCATGCAAATATTATGTATACGTGTACAATTTTAATAGGATTGTTGTGAGAAAGTCAGCATTGCCGCTAAACAAATAAGAGTGACAGAAGAATACCATTGCCATTTCTTTCACCTTTTAGTTTTATGATAGATTTGCATACAAGGGAAAATACATCATAAAGATCAAGTATCTCTAGTGAAAATTAAATAAAGCTTTGTCAAACTTGACAGAACCAATCATACACAAGAGGGATGACAAGACAAGCAGTCTTTAGGTTAAAAAATGTTCTCCCTAATATGCATGTTTTCAAAAATTTACATACATTATTTAGAAACAATGGACTAAAGCACAAAAATCCTATGGACAGAAGAGAGAAAACTTTAACAATTAACTTGGAAGGACAAAAAGGGTAGAATTTCTCCCAGCACACACTCTCCTGCCTGATTTTTATCGAGCTTACAAAGCCCCCTTAGATCATCTTAATCCACTGTGGCAAAGTAGCTGAATATGTGATTCAGATTGTCTCAGAAAATTCTGTGCTACCAATCAGCTTTTGACACTGCTCTTCC